>BMAO01030349.1:0-119324 GCA_019973975.1 Trichonephila clavata
TGATCATTCAGCAATTACTCGTCGACTAACTCTCGACTATCTCCACTAACTAACTTAGCGTATTTAAAAGTCAATGCTTAAATAGAACCCTTCATTTGAATAACTCGTCTTCTTGGGAGAAAGTTTTCAATTGAACAACAGTTAAAAAGAAATAAATTTACCCCAAGAGGATTAATGATAAGTTCTAGGATAGACCGTTACAAAGGAATTAAATCCGTCACGCTTCAAAGTGCCCACGTTAGAGATTTGTGGAAGTTTAAAGTGTCTGTCGTCGCTCAAATATCGGTTTTGTCATTCGATCATTGATAAATATTACAGGGTTTGTCAACAGAAACTCATCTTATATGGCTTCTAAATGTGATATTAATATAACATGATCTTGGACAACGAGAATTGACTCTATTACTTATTTTAATAGGTCAATTCTCGGTGTCCCAAGATCAACAGATTTACCTTTTTCTTCCTTCCTTCACCTTATGTCTATCTATATTTGTAACACTTATTTACCTGGTACACTTAATAATATAACAAATGCTTGATGCAGTTTACCAGTAAAACCACCAGACAAATAAAACTAATTGTCTAGGACCGGTTGAGGAATGTAACCTAGACATCAACAGAACATTTGTACACCGCTTGTAAGTTACAAAGTTAAAAAAAAAGAAAAACTAAATTTAACACTGTGTTTTATAAACAATTTGCTTAGAAACAAGATTTTTAAAATTTAGATTGTTAAAATCATCTTTTGTAAATTTTTAAGAAGAATGAAACTGAAATATTTTTCGTGTGTTTCAAATGGGGCTGCGGATTGGTAATTACAATTGCAGGCAGCTGACATTAAATTTTGATGTTTAACCATATAGTGGATACCAATTACCACAATGTAATTTTGACGTCCAGCTGCCCCCCCCCTAGTGAGTGAGGAATATTAATGTCGCACCATTGAGCTCTTTTGGTGACGGATCTTGAAATTTTGAGTCATGATCAAGTGACGAGGCCAATACCTGAGCTGGTGCCCCTCTTTTAACTGCCACACCGCATTAATGGGAAGATGTTTGAGCTTCGACAGATTTAACGTGCATCGCCCCTCTATACGTGGGTCTTCAGCGGTACTTGGCTCGAACTCATGACATGTCTGCCAGGAATCCGTTACCTTTAAAACTAGGTTTACCGCGGCCAGTTTCCTTCCAGAGAGAGGCACCCGAGCTCTGGTGAAGCGAAATTGTACTAGGAATTTAATTTGCCGAGAGAACTCAAGCCATACAGGTACACAAGGGATCTTTAATAAGCCGCACAATCATACGACATGGCCGCTTCTTTCATCATAAAAATCCACCGACTTTGGCTGGGGTCGAACCCGCAAACTCTTAGGCGTATATAAGGCAACGATTAACAAACTACGCCTCCCAGCAGTTGAAACGGAAATATTAATTTACTGACTTATTATAGTATTAAGATATCTTAAAAATGATTTATTTAATCAGAAGTTATTTTAAAGTCATTATCTGAAACGAAAAATCTAAACTCAGAATTTTTGTAAATGAGTTTAATACATTATACTGTTTGAGTAATAATAAGAAAAGTGAAAAAAAAAGCTTTTATTTTACTGATAACCTTTTACTCAATGTAATATTAATTATTAAAATAATTTATCAGTAACTCTTAATATCATGATTAAAAAAATATGACGATTAATCATGTAAGGACTAGTTTTCTTTTTCAAATACTTCTGTTACTTCAAAAATTGTGTCTGAGTATCAACAGAAAAGCCTTTTCACATGCGTTATTTTCTACATTTACTGTCATACAAGTAAATCTGTAATACGTTTCGAGTTATCTTAACAGATTCTTACAAGATTAAGGATTAAGTTCCAAAAGGACTTTTCATAAGCAATTGTTTCTTTTATAACTATAAAACCTCTTTTTCTTTAAGGGTAAAAATCATTATTAAGATCGTTAAAGAACTTTTTTTATTTTTCTTACTTTCTTCTGTTTGAAATTTCACATGAGACTGAATAAAAAAGGATTTTAATGCTTTACTTCTTCAGATTTTTCTTCGTTATATACTAAATGCATAAAAAAATGATTTTTATATGACTTTTTATGACTACTTTAGTGGTAGGTGTAATTTTCAGGAACGTGAGATAAATCTTCATAACTAGTTGAGACATGTCTTTTAAGGTAACCGGGACGTTAAATTACTTTAAATTTTGCATATTTTTGTCTTCCACTTTGAAAAAATAGAGGCTTATTGCTGCATCCATAGATGCATTATTTATGAGAATTGGATAAATAAAACACTAGAAAATTTAATTTTAAAATTATAAGCAAATGCGATGTGATTATGATTCAAGAACACTTTGATCAAAATCTGTTTTGCATTAATATGTATTATAGAACACAAATTTTTGCTATTCATGGAATGTAATTTTTCAGTATTATATGTTCAAACATTTTGAGAGTTCTACATTTTTTTTGTGCAAAAATTAGGAAGAATTTAAATGCATAGTTACAAATTTTGAAGTAAAATTTTGTTTTTTAAAATGTTCATTATGTCTGGTTTTGCATTTATAAATACTCAGTATCAATGGCGCATACAATGGGGTTGACGGAATGGGTCACTTGAAAGTGCAGCATAAAACTTAAGTACTTTAAAGGGAAGATGTTGAAAATCGTTGATTACACGTGTTGATGAAGTAGTTAAAGAGTAATTAAAAAGACTTCTAAATAATTAGAATTTAAAATTTACAATTTAAAAACAGAAATATGGGGCAAAATATAAGTATGGTATGGCTTTATATTGTATTAAAAATATTATTTTACAAATCGTAGATGTGAAAATATCTTTATCTGAAATTTTCTCAGAATACATTTTTGATGCTTCCTGTACACTTTTCTCAAAATCTATTTTACGTATAATGCTGATATTTTGCATGTTATAAAATTGACAAATCTTCAATAAAGTAAATGATTTTTTTAAAAATAAATATTCACAATTTTTAGATATAGTATAATTCCTGCATACAATTTAAAGGAAAACTGAATTACAAATTAAAAATTTGATTTCATTTATTATAGGGACTGTTACGTTTACAAACACTCTGAAAAGTTTTAAAGCTATATATTTAGTGGATTTTATGCAAAGTTTCCCTAAAGCAGCATTTCTCAAACTGTGGGGGTGCGCCTCCTAAGGGAGGGGGAGGGCGCGAGTACCGAAAAGTCGAAAATAAAAGAATATTTTAAAAAATATCAATTTACTGAGAGGAAGCAAACAAAAAAAATTCATTCTGACATAATAAATAAGATACATATTTACACTGATATAATGCACTGAAAAATATATCAGTATTGCGCAATGTATTTCATCATTTTATAATTCATCCATACTAAGTTAATAGGCTAAGTTAATATAAGTTAGTTTACCCATGGGCTTGTCATATTCAAAATTATATACAAAACTTAATAGATATCTTGATAATTTGTACGGTTTATAATTAAAGTTGTATTGTAGCTTTAGCATCAAAGTACATTATTATTGAATTCAATACATTGTTATTAAATGAAGGGAAGTGCGATGAAAAAAAATTATGATTGAAAGTTGGGTCGCAAACATTGAAAGTTTGAGAAGCACTGATCTAAAGGTAAGGATATGACTCGAAAATAAGAAAAATAGGTATTGATTACTACTTGTTCATACAGAATTATTTATATTTTAAGGCGATATGGTACCCTAAAAATCATTAAACTGTCGAAAAACTTTTTATTGACTTATTTGATACCTCAAATCTTTATAAAAATGCCTGCAAAATTTCAAAGCTTTATCTGCATTTTTATCAAGTTATGGGGCAATATCTGATGCTGGACAGCAACTACCACTCCCATATTGCAGATTATCTGCTAGAAAAGAGCCTGATAAAAAATTAATTAATTATTTTTCTACCGCGTGTATATGAGACTGACGTTATATATGCTGTAACAAATCATTTCAAGAAAGAACTGTCCAATTCATGCAAAAATTCTAGTTTATGAATTGTTTATTGGAAGAACAAATGGATATGGTCAAGATTTAAAAGTTGTGCATGCTTTTTATGATATTATTATGAATGAAATTATAACTTCAAAACGGATTCTCCGAAAAAACAAATATTAAATTTCATTTTGATAACTCAGATAATTAAAAATCTAATTCTCATGAATAGAAAAACTCTCCCCTTTTTATATATTTATTTTTGGTGATATATATATATATATCCCCTGTGTGTGAAATTCAACACTTTTATCATTAAAATATTTTAAGATATTTATTTAAACAAATGCACATATGCAGCTCTTAGTTTTTGATATATTTTACCTATAAATTGCTATTTGATTTTGCTTTCATTCATGTACAATATTTAACATGCGAAGGCTTTTAAAATCATGGAAATAAAAAATAAAGGCTTAAGCATCTTTTGTATATGTTATGCATTAGCTCTGAGCATGGAATTATCTCTGAAGTGTGTGTATTTATTTTTTTATAATTATTAAGATAATGTTTTATGAAATATTGATCTTTCATTCGTTTTTTTCTGTATATTCATTATGGCAGTATACTGTTTAATTGGTCTACATTTGTGCAATTTTTTATGTTAAGCAGTTTTAAGTAAGCTAATTAACATTTCATAAAAGTTTTAGACTATTCGATGAATATTATATCATGCTATTCATGGAATGAAAACTTCAAACTCATATTTCTCCATGTTGAATTTTCTTACATATGCTGTTATTCAAAACCCTAAGGCTTTTTTGATAATTGAAGCATGGGTTTGAAATTTTTTATACATGTTCTGAAATGTATGTTTTGTAAAACTGTGTATGTAATTAGCTCTAACATGTTTAGTACTTTTTCTATAAAATTTGAAAATCAAAATTAATGTTTTTTTTTGAGAATTTTTGGAAGTTTAACTATAAAAAAATTGATAAAAAATTAAAGAGCAGCAGCAGAAAAAAACCCATGCGCAGTTTTATGTAGTATATTATAAGGTACTTGGAAAAATTTTGAAAGAAAAGAGACATATTTAAAAGCCCTAGGGATTTAGAAAATGCTTAAAAAAGTTCAAAAAATTTAAATTTTACAAACATTTTGCAACAAACTAAAATTTTTTTTTGTATGGAATTATTATTAAATATTACCTTTATAAAATACAATTAAAACCAAATATCAAATATTAAAAATAAAAAAAATTGTGAAGATATCGCCCTAAAATGAGATTTTTCGTACATTAACAGGTACATAAATATAGATTGCATAAGTATTAATTCCGCTGATTTAAAGTAAGTGAGAACCATTTAAATTTGGCGCAAAAAGTTTATTTTTTCCTAGTCAAAAACGTCCTAGTTATCTTTGCTGGCCAAATTAAAAAAAAAATTTTTTCCCCTATATTTATTCAATATGTTGCCTGAGAGTTTACAACATGATTTTAAATATGGACAGATTTCGTCAAATTTTGAACTGCTTGATTCCATAAAAAATAATTTTCAAATTCTTTACTAGACATGCTTACATAAAAATGAAAAAAATATTTAGCTGATTATGTTATGAGCATGTTTTTGGTTTACCTTTTTTTCTCCACATCATAATCGTTAATCATAAAACTTACTTCCCGTTTAATTACTAAACTCTTAACTACCATCGAGAGAAAAATTAAAAGAATTTGGAAATTACGTCTATTTTTACAAAAAGTATCGAGTCAAAGATACTAATTATATTGCCAAAGAATTATGTTTATATATACGAATACGCGCTCTCACACACGTGTCTGTGGAACTATGAGTATGGAAGAAATATAAACGCACGAAAGTTGTCGATGATTTGTGTGTACTCGCACTCCTCCACAACATTCACTTTGTTTTTCGCAAGAGTTGGTTAAATTTTATAAGTTATCAGGTAAAAGATTAGCTTAGAACATATTGACAATAAAATGCGATTGAAAATAGTCGTTAGCTTGAAGGCAGGCCAGTCACCTGAGGCTCAAAGAGTAACTGCTCAGTGTAACGACCGGTGTTGTCTGCAATTTGTAGAAGCATTTTCAGGACCCTGAGTATGAATCGAGAAGACCAAGGTCAGCCAAAATTAACAACAGCGAATGAAGATTGTTATTTGGCACTTTTAGTGGGGAGATACATGAGTGCTAAAGCTCTTATGTAAGGTGAATGCTGCCACTGGAATCCGAGTTTTATGGTCTACATTTGCCCGAAGAATTCATTACAGCACACAAGAGAGCTAGTTTAGCTTGGTGCAGACAGCATGCACCTTGGACCAAATTTCCATTAAACACTGGACTTTTTACACATGAGTCGCGACTCAGTCTGGATACTGATTGTAGCGTATTGTATCTAGAGAGAGCCTGAGAGAATTTGGAGGAAGAGGATTATCCTTTCTCCATTTGGGAAAAATATGACAGTGGTGTAAAGATTTCGTCAGGTATTATAATAAATTGCCAATCCTTCACATATGTTTGACAAAGGCACCTTGAGATTGCTTTTAGATAGAAAGGTGATCTTGGAGTCCTATGTTCAACTTTTTAGAGTCAAAGTTGAACCTGGGTTCCTGTAAATGGGCGACAAATCTCGTTCACATAGGGCTCAGCTAGTCGATGATTATACAGACAATGATGATATTAGTCGCATGATTGGTCACTCAGACATCCTGACCTCAACCCTATTTGAGCATCCTGACCTTAACCCTATCTGGGACGCTCTAGGAAAGCTCTTGCATTCCCTCTTGCCTTCCGAGAGCCGTCCCGGAGCTAAAAACTGCTTCGCTGCAGGAATTGGATTGATTGCTACAAGGGCTCCTCAACTATTGCCTGTCGAATATGATGTCACGCTGTGCGACTGTCTAGCATTTTTGAGAAGGGGCCGTGTTGGAATATTTGCATATCTTGTTATTTATCTTGGAATATCTGCATATCTTGTTATTTGTACTGCAACAGTAAAATAACTATATATGCTGGTGCATCTGGCATCATAGTGTGTGAGTGAATTGAGTAGCAATGAAGCTAGATATGAACTGCTGAAGATTTTTTGTTTTTGTTGTTGTTACACAAGCACCATAAAGTCCGTACAGGCCGTATCCCTTATTAAACTCATTTTTACTTCAATATCACTGCACTATGAGCTTTACTGATAATCATGCTTACATAAAATGATTTTTGAATAGGACACCCTTTTCCTAATACATATATGTAACTAAAATCTGTCCATTAGTTTTACAAAAATTCAACAAAATGGACAGATTCTCCTAATTTTGCACATGAGTCTGTTTAGTCGGAAGAAACTTATTCTACTGAAATGAATAATTAAATACGTCAACATATTTCTACATTGACTTAGAGAGACATGAAAAGTTATTAAATTTATTATTTTTTAAAAATTAATAAAAACATAAAGAATGACTGAGTTTTCTTTAAAAAACATCAAATTTCTTTATCCAAATCCTATTATCAAATAATTATAAAAAAAATTATCTATGATACTTTTTTATACAAGCTTTTTATTTGTAAAATTTCTGTAAAGAATATATTAAAAGCCTTGCCCGTACTCTACGGCAGTAGATGTTCTGGCTCTTATATTGCTTATATATAAGTAATCTCCACATTAAATTTATAATTTTACTCTGAGTACTTTTAAGTGTTTGAAGTCCAGAATTTCTTTTGAAAAGCCAACATGTATGTTCTACTGAAACAAATTACAAACTGAACTTATTGTAAAATTCTACTTTAAAACTCAATTGTTTTTATGGCTTTTTTAGAAAGTAAAAAATAAATTTGTAGGTATTCAATTGTTTTATCGATGCATTGTGTTGAAACCATCTCAGTTAATTACAAATTTATCCTCAAACTTACGTTTCATCCCAATACATAATTTGATTCCTCGTTGTCTTCATCCGGCAAGCTTAAGCAAAATTCTTTTCTAAACAAAAATAATTGTTATTAATATTTATACCTCAACCTTGTGACGGATCTATCCGTGTCCTTTTTTAATATAATCCTCTTGGGCAAATCTTTGATCTATCAATTCGAGATTATTCACAACCAACCCTCTGAAGAAGAAACTTTGATTATAAAAATTAGGTCGGTTATATATAGTCTACGTTTTCTAGCTGGAGAGGGAGAGACAGTGAAGAGATAGGATAGATTGCTACTGATCAGATATTATACCATTTTATAGTGCATTTTAAATACTTGATAGGTGAAAGAATTAAAGTGACGATTGGTCACTAAAGTTTAATTAGTGTTCAGATAATTGGGATAGTAGATTTGATACTGAAACAAGAAGGTCGATATTTAAAATCTTCTCATAATTTGTGCATCTCGTTATTAATCCACATATTGCTTAGATTGAGAACATCTCTTCTCGTTGAAATTCTCTCTCGTTAATGTTAAATTGTGTATTCAATAAATAGAATGATTTTTAGATAGGCTAATCTTCCTTCCCTTCCTCCCCCATCTTTAGGTGGGAATGAGAGAACATCTCATTCCTTACAATCTATCATAATGAATATCAATTTACTTGAGTTAAATGTGACAATTTCTTTTTATTAAGTTTAATTATAAACAATCAGACTATCTTTTTACTTCCAAAATAGACATTCTTCACTTGTATGGCTTCCTGACTTGCATTCTTTTTCTTCAAATCTATGTAAATGTGAGTAATTCTACAGTCATTATTTACATTATTCATCGTTGCTACACTTCTCTCTTTACTCTTTCAGATAAATAAATGTATATTCTCTATAAATCACTGATGACCGAAAAACATTTTTCGAGATAATTGCTTTCAAATTTTGAACTGTAAGCAACCATTTAAGAGATTTTAGGTGGTGACAGAGCCCACTCTTGCAACTCGCTGAATAAGGACAAAGACTTTACTGAAAAGATTGTTAATACACTGATAGATGATTAAGAAACAAAAAAAATATCTGTAAATATTTACTCTACTAAATCTGGAATCGATACCACTGATGAATAAAATATTTCTAAAAGAAATCGAAGGGATCACATTATGAAATTCGGTTGAGATATTACGAACATGGGAAGGCGGAATATTTTTTTTTGACTTGTTTAACTATTTATTCATTGGCACTATCTTTACTAAATGGATTAACTACGGCGAATACAAAACTAGAATATCTGTTGCAGTCGTTAAATACAGGAGAGCAGAACATTTATTGAATGAAAAGTTATTGTATCTAAATTTGAAGCTCGCATCAATAAATTCCTTTATGTCTCATCGAGTGTCGTGTTCAACATAGGAAAAAGTGCCAAGAGAAAAGGTTTTGAAACATCTCAGTGAATGGTTTCCGTGTTCACGTTATTCATCGCCGGTCATACAATTGACATGGTTGATGATCTCTTAAACTGAGAACATTTAAAAATTAAGATTTGATGTTATTTCATGTAATAGGATAAGTAATAATATTACTAATTTGAGACCTATTCTTTAAATAATAGATTCCCTCTAAAATCCTATTTATTTTATGATTTAATTTAGATTAGGTAAATTTTAGCAGCTAATTAGGGGAATTATTTAATCTCTTTTTGTTATCCTATCTTTCTTTCAATAAAGCATTGTAAAATGTGTTGCATTTTTATAAAATAAAGGCTGCTAAAAATTTCATTAAATATATGATTACATATTTTCCGTTACCTTACATCGCTTTATGCTGCGGTTACTGCCTCATATCCTATTTGCCGCTTTTTGACATTATTCTTGCTATATGCAATGATCTTCAGGCATAGCTTCGTATTAAAATGTAATATGTACTTAGATGAACGAAATATGAAGATACTTCTTTAATCCCTTGACATATAATGACCTCTTGCAAACATTGTTCATTTCATGTACCGTTGTAGACTTACACGTTTCTGAGACGGCAAGAACGTTCTCTGCCAAAAAAATGTGCGTCCATTTTGTTTCGAATGTTCAATGTCCTCTTCTCTTGCACCGGAAATCCTCACTCCCAAAGAAAGGAAAACTGTGCATCAAATTGCCAAGGGGTATATATATAAGAAACATCAGATATATTTTTATATATATTTTGCAACTTCAACAGAGTGATATTTTATGTAAAATTTAAAAAAAAATCTTTTGGTATAGCTATATTCTTCGCATAGTCATTTATTTAGTTACTAGCATGATGAGTAAACACGAAGTACTTACTGACTTGCTCAAAGAGTAATTATTAAATTTTTAATTAATGAAAATATCAAGTCGATTGAAATTTACCACTGATTTACCACCACAATTTATCACTTCTTGTAATATGTGCAGTGATTTCGATAGTAGGATTTCTTAAAATCAGATACAACTTTTATGGTCACCCTGTATTACGAACAGACTCAAGTGATCGGTCGCGGGGTGTGGGGTGGTGAAGAGCATGCTTTTTTTAAATTTCTTGCCTAAGTTATGTCGTGGACTACTTTTGTTAATGATGTAAAGTTTGTCTACGCATAACATAGTCAGGTTCTTTGGCACAACTGTATTTTAAAGTTTATTTGTGTTATATTTACGATTTTTAACAGTTAATTAACATTAGAAGTTCAGCGAAGGGGGGGGGGAGATAATAAGCGTAATAGAAAATTTCAAACTTGGAGGATCGAGAACTATGGCATGATTAGTAAATGCGTCGAAGTGGTGAGTGTTTATTGTCCTGTAACAGTGGTATGTAGAACATCGTCTGTAAAATGGCATTTTGAAACAAATCATTAATCCTTTTGTAAAAAAGCGAACCAGAGAAAAAAAGAATTAACTTTACAAGTACAATAAATGATAAATAAACAGTCAAAGACGATGATTAAATATGTTAGCAAAAATTGTTATAGGAGAGCGGAAAGTTACTCAGCTGCAAATGTCATTGGTCGTCATAGTAAGCCTTTTCAAAAGGGAGAGTTTTTGAAGGAAGCCTGATTAGCATGCGCATCCTCACTTGTTGAAGATTTTTATAATAAATATAGGATAATTCAGCACACATTAAAGATATTCCTCTATCTAGAAACAAAATAAAATAAAGAATTTTGAAACTGACCGAAAAAAAACAGATCAACAAAAAAATGACATTAACTCCGCTCCTTTTATATCATTTTTACCAAAGTACTAATGTCACTAAATCTGCACGTTTTGCTATTTTTGCTGGAAATTGTGTAGGAAAAGTCATTAAGGAAGAATTAATTGCCACAACATCGTTGCTAACAACTACAAAGGGGTACAGATATTTGTACGGCTGTTAAAAATTCGCTTGCTGAAAAAAAAATGGTTTCAATTAACAACTGATGGTGCTCCAAATAGGGGGGGGGGAATGTTTTCATTAATTTATTTCAAACAAATGTAGGACATTCGATTCTTCAATGCCATTACATTTTTCACCAACAAGCCTTGAGTGCTAAAAGTGGTTTAACATCTTTTGATAATGTAACGGCATTAGTCACAAAAGTAGTCAACCTAATATCGTCACAGGCTTTAAATATACGAAAATTTGATGCTTTGTTGGAGGAAGTCAACTCGGTGTGTAATGGCTTACTAATGTATAATAATCTTACTGGTTGATCCGCGGGAATATACTTCAAAGATTTGTTGACTGCTTGGATGAGTGAGTGAATATTAATGTCATACTGTTCAGCTACACAAGGGCTTTGGGCGACGGATCTCGTAATTTTTAACCATGGTCAAGTGACGAGGGCGACACCTGAGCTGGCGCCCCCTCTCCTAACTACCCCACCCCACCAACGGGATGACGTTTGAGCTCTCGACAGATTTAACGTGCATCGCTCCCCTACACGGCGGGTCTTTAGTGGTATTGGGCTCCAACTCATGACATGCCAGCCGCGATCCGATACCTTGATCACTAGGCTACCGCGGCCATACCGCTTGGATGAAATCAGACTTTTTGCAACATGAGGAGAAAATTGAACAAAACATACATTTGTTGGATGTTATATGGCCTTAAAAGTGGATATTTTTTTACAGACATATGCCAACATTTAAAAGAATTGAACGTAAAGAAGAAAAAGTTATTTAAGAATTGATTCTTCAATCAAGAAATTTCAGCAAGATTTTCTCAGTTCAAAGGATTTTCGGGAACGCTCAAGTTCATTATGTACCCTGATGTATCTTCATTTGATAAAGTAAACTTGATGCAATTCGATTGGTTGGAAATTGAAGATTTTAAAATACTACTGTTTGATTTCCAATCTAGTTCAACATGGATTCAAAAATTTATTGAATCAAGGAAAAAGTTGGAATTGATTGAAACATAGAAAGATTAACAAGCAATATAAGTAAAAATGCCAGTAACGAAATTTTGGAAACATGGAATTCGATTCCAGACACATTGAACTGTTTTGAAGAAGCTGGCTCTTGCTATTTTAACCGTATTTTCATCCACCTATTAGTGCGAGTCATTATTTTAAGAGATGAATAACATTAAAGGTTCGCTTAGAAACCTTTTGGCAAATGGTTCCGATTCAGCAGGCATTGTGCTAAAAGTAACATCTTACAATTCTAATATAAGTTGTCATCTAATCTACATCAACAGAAGTCGCACTAATGTTACATTAATTTGAATTACACGTATAACTGAAACATTTACTACTATACAGGGCAAAATGTATTTTGTCGTAGTAAATAAAGAGTTCATTTAGTTTTATTATTTTCCCAGAAATCCCAAGTCAAAATTATTTGACGGCACTTCTTGTGCCTCATCAAACTTTTTTTTTAGAAAAAAATGGCACGTTGATCCATAAAAGCTCACCACCCCAGGTATATACTGTAGTAAGCTGCAAAAAATGAGTAAATGGAAAAAATTCCTTCAAGAGACAAGATTATGTGTTCAAACTGTGAAGTGAGTTTACTTATATCTTCTTGTTTTAAAACATATAATAAACTAAGAAATTTCTAGGCAAAACAATGCAATATTACATAAGTATATATATACATTCTTAAAAAAAATCTTTCATTTATAAAAACTAGTTATTTTGATAATTCGATTAGGGTAAAAAACAACATAACTTTTCTGATCTCACGTTTCTGAACGCTTCCTCCAATACTAGTTTTTAAAAAAAGAGCGTGTTGGATGGAAAACAAGCCTCCAACACTGGGGGAAGATCCCAACGGCAAAAACGCAACAGAGCTTGAAGGTCAAAAAGTGGGAGGGACCACTAAAGGGACTCGCAGCGCCATCTATTGAAAATTGCCTGAACTAAAACCAGTAACTGGGAGAAAAAAATTAGCCCTGGCACATGCGTTTCCTGAAATAATGTTTTTTTTTTTTCCTTAACCGTCTTGGATGGAAAACAAGCCCCCAACGCTGGGGGAAGATCCGAAAGGCGAAAACGGAACAGTGCTTGAAGGTCAAAAAGTGGTAGGGACCACTAAAGGGACTTGCAGCGCCATCTATTGAAAATTGCCTGAACTAAAACCAGTAACTGCGAGAAAAAAATTAGCCCTGGCACATGCGTTTCCTGAAATAATTGCTTTTTTTAACCTTAACCGTTTTCCCGTAATTTATTTTTGAAAACCATTAATCTACGTTGGGACACCTGATATATATAAACTAGAAAGAAATTTATAATTAAATTAATGTCCACGATGGAGTTGGAAAAAGATTTTTTTTTTCACACATCATAAATATTACAAAAATCACTACATTTTGAATATGCGTTTCGTTTTTTTAGAACAAGGCTTTCAAATAGCTTACTTATTTTGTAAGCAATGTAATTACTTATCAAAATATCCAGAGAACTAACTAATAGCTAAATACCGTAATGTTGGTACAAATATTTCTTCTAGTTGAAGAAATTTTCCTCAGAGCAATTTATGTTTATTAATTTTTTATCATAATGTTTTTTTTCTTAAAACTACTCAAAAGAATCTTTATCAATTCTCAGTCGCCTTTGCCACTTCAATCTGACCACTACAGTCAACTTCAATATCCAACAAATAAAAATATTAAAATTAATAATTTCCACACACATCAATTAAATGCTCTGTAAACTGTGCATACATATTTTTTTTTATTAAAACACGTACGGATAGATAGTTAAAAATATTTACACACCCTTAACTAGAAAACAGTAACCATTTGAGACCAGTGGCCCCCACAGGAATTTTTCAAGGGGGGTGGGGGGTTCCGGACCGAAAGTTCACTATTCTCGTATCATATCACCAGGGCCGATCCTAAGGTGTTGGCCGCCCGCGTGCAAAGACCTAATGTGCCGCCCCTCTAGAGAATTTTTTTATACTTTGATTTATACTTAACGTTGACGTTTTAAACTAATATACCTGTATAAGAGTAAAAAGCAAAACATAAATAAAATTTGAAGTTCAGAACTTTATTTTTTCGACAGCTAGTAGCTTATAATAGCTACAAAATACTTTAACAGAATAATAAACAAAACAAAAATATTACCTTTAAAATAAAAATAAACAGTTTATAATTAGATATACTAGGCAACAGTATTTACGTAGGAAATATAATCTAATAATTAAAAAAAAAAAATACTGAGCATAAATCTCGTGAAACGAAAGATATATTCACATGTGTTTAAAATTAAGAAAATTTTTAGGTTTTGTCGGATTAATCCCTAGAGATTCTGGACAGATTTAAACAAAATTTGGTTTGTGCATAGGTTTGACATTATACAAATAATAACCCTTCAGCATTCATCCACAAGATCGAGCGTAACACTCGTTGGAAGGTATGAACCAGCGGATGCAGAATCGAATAACATATGTGGTTAATAGGAGGTATGGCTCCCTCTTGCAGATATACAGGCCTCCTATCAGGATTTTATACTGAAAATAAGGGAGTTAATGAGTTTCTGGGGCAAATGGTTCCACTCGTCAGGCAGCTATTTATTAGGCCTTGAAAGGAGTTTGCGAGTTACAATTGCCTTCCTTAGAGCATCTCAGGCATGCTACATAGGGTTGAAGTCTGGATATCTGGCTGGCCAATCCACCCGGCGAATATCCTCATTTTCCAGAAACAATGTGACCTCGCATTATCATCCATTGAAATGAAATTAGAGCCAACTTTTCCCTGAAAGATCTCATTCCTATATCTTGCAGCAGTCCCAATGTCTCTTTCAAAGACATTTGTATATGAGGACGGTCTCATTTGATGCCTTCCCATATCATCAAGCCTCCCTTGTCGTAATCATCAATTTTTCAGACATTGGTAGCGGTCCCTGGTTCTTTTCTTATATAATCACTCATTAAGCTGACATTATTACTACAAGAATCACTGATAAGGCTGAACCGGGACTCATCAGAGAAGAGAACGGTCACCCATGCTCCATCTCTGCCACCGACAACACACAATTACAGCCTCTCCCCACTGATTGGACACTCCAAAGACAGGAGAAAGAGGAACATAAGTCGCACACACGATAAATTGTCTGATGTTTACATTGTCTTTCTAATATTCTCCAATTCAAGAAAAAATGAGGTGTTAACGGACAGTCCCTCTGCCCACAGGAAGTGCGTGGTCATTGACCAAAAGGAACATAGGGGATGAGAGCGGCATAGAAGGGGGTAAATGACCTGTAACGTGTTGTTAACCACACGGGATTTTTATGTAACCGCATAAATTATGTGAGAAATACAGTTTATACAGTCCACTGAGAAGTTGCTCTCTCTGCTGTATAATAACTGCTAATAGTGAAAAAATGCATAAATGCTTTTAAGAATCTCATAAAAATTAATTTCGTATAGAAAAAGTAAATCAAACATTTTAATAAAATATTTTAAAAAATAGCTTTTGATCTAAAGGTTATTTTTGTAATTAAATAGGATCTCTAAAACAAGAATAAGTAACAAGTAAATGTGTTGTAAATTAAAAAAAACTTTACCTCAAATAATTTTCAAAATGAAAAACCTTAAAAGTTAAATATATAAATTATGTTAAGAAAAAAAGTCATAGTGGGCCGCAATCTATGTACTAGTGGGCCCCGTGTTGACATGTCTGGGCTAAATGGATTAGTTGATATGAAATTACTCTTGAACTAGGAGATGGAGTATTCTTATAAGCAGGAAGCTATACTATATATATCAAGATTATCTTTTAATATATGCTTTTTTATTAAAATCTAATCGTGATCTGTTACATATGCTTTATTTTTGTTCTTAGTGCTATGTTGTGAATCTCTTGATTCGCCTATTTGATTACATTACATCGTTACATTTTGGGTTCTTTAAAAAAAATCGCATTGAATCCGTAATTTTTAAAACTCAGTACTTAAGTAGGTACCAACAACATAAAATAAAATTAAAAATTTCGGAAAACGTTACTAACATGAATAATACTGAGTGAAAATTGAAGTGTTTTTCAAAAAGGCTTTGTAATGAGAATAAAAAATGTCATCGTAAAACAACTTTAGTAAAAATCGTTTTTGTTAAGCATGACCCACAGTGCGCCACCAGTGCCGCTGATAAACAAACAAACAAAAAAACCCCTTTTCCATGGCGGTATTGCCGGCTCTTCCACTAATTTTGCTCCAAATGAAGAATGTGTATAAAGAGTAGACATTGATAGACAATGGGCCAACACTCTATGCATTAACATTCTATTTTTCTTAAACTATGTTATGCCATCGGAAAACCGGAACTTATTTTGATTTTTCAATAACTATTTAAAATTCAACATATATTCATTCAACTTATTATAATTTTTATTTTAAGAAATTCGAAATTTTTTTTGCTTGATTAATAGAATTATATGCGGCCAGTGGCCGCCCCCTTATTCTGGCCGCCCGCGTGCGGTGCACGCGTTGCACACCTGCTAGGATCGGCCCTGCATATCAAGATTCACTGCCAAACATATTCCTTTGATTTTGTCAATTGTTGGGAACAAAAAACAATAAAAAAAATAAATTATTGAATAAATAATTAGCATTAATTAATACAATTAATTATTAATAACAAATACTTAATCAAATTTTACGTACTATATATATAGGGTTATGAACAATTGAAAACAATCAAAGTCTACAAGGGGGAATTCCAGACCCAGGAAAACCCCTCTTGTGTGTGCCACTGGTTGGGACTGTTACTTTTTCCTGTTCTTTCAAGTGTTCGGTTTCGTGATTAAAATTAAAGCAAAAAATTTTTCAAATAAAAATTTGCATGATCAAAGTTGTGTACTTTGATAATTTTCTGGAAGCTTAACCCTTTTACTACCGACGGTACTTATAAGTACCATTCACTTTAAAATCACACAGAATAACCATTTTTACGAATTTTCTGACGATACTTAGCAGGAATATTTTTTTAAATTCACTCTTCGAGTATTTTAGAGGGGATTTTAGGAGGTATTTTAGAGGGGAAGGCGAATAGTTTTATAGCAGAAATTGCGTTTTCAGTTGACATTTTGATCGGATTGTGAAGATTGTCATTTTTGTTCCGAAAAAATAGTCAATGTCAAAAGGTAAGTGTCTTATTAATTTTTTTCCTGTATGTTAATGAAGACCTTAGAAAATGATTTGACTATTTATTTTAAGTGAACAGTGTATATAATTAATTTTACAGTTGTATATATTTAATTAATTCATTAGCTCTAACGGGTTCAATTTCCAAAAGTTGAGTATTTTGTTAATGTATATCCTTTCATTTTCAAAGTAGTGATTCAAAAAAAAAATATAGCATGAAAAAATACTTCAGTAAATCATAAAGCGGTAGATAAAGGGTTAAATATGGTATAACAGAGTGTCAATCTTTAAGATAGTTCCACTTTTAAAAAAATTATGACAAAAATTTTGAATTTAAATGTATGTGTGTTGTGCGTGTGTTTTGTGGTTTGTAATAGGAACATGAAAAAAATGAAGACTTAAAAACAAAACAATTTTTAAAAGCTTTTTAATTTGTTAACTTATATTTTGTGTTCAAAGAATAACATTGTATAACTTTTTCATAAATTGATTCGTCATTTGCTGATTTAGCGTATGATCAAGAACCTGATTGGTTGTAATTTTTGACGAATGGGGGGAAAATAAACAACTATTTTTTATAATTTTGATTTTTAGGAGAACTATAAAGGTAAAGACAAAATGTTTAGTTACTCGAATTAATTACTTATTTTTTCTGTTGGAGGAACAGTTTTTTGTCCCTAATTTTTTAAAATGTTCAATTACTAGTCAACTAATCTTTCAACTGAACTGTCTCCCCTTCCTAATTTCTTCTATAGTTGATTGGTCATATTAGGTTAATTTCAATCTAAGAAAGACAAAATTTTGTAAGTGATATAAGACTAATAAATTATATTCATCATTTTTTTTTAAAAATTATAATTTTTCGCATGCCATCTCCAAAGTTCTTTAGTTCTGAATAACTTTATACAGCAAAAATACTATTTCAAAAAAATTAATGCACCCCTTATTAAACAAAATTTGTACTGTTAAGATATGATATAAATCTCCTTATTCCCGGGGTAAGATATCGCCAATATAAATATTTTTCCTGTCTGTCTCTTTGTAGGTAAGAAAATTTACGTAAATGATTTGCACAATCTCTCTGTTTTTGATATTTTTAATTACTGATTTTATTCTTTCGAACTATTTTTCATAAAAGGTATTAATTTTTGGGACAGAATGATTTTTACGTTAAAATATACAACAGCACTAAAGCTATTGACGACGGACCCTCGCAATTGCTCTCTGATATCTCCTTTCCACTCACCACGCCACGCCACGGGAAGGATGCTGAGCCTCGACAGATTTAATGTAAGTTAATTAATTCGCAAGACGGTTCTGTGACATTAGGACTCGAACTCATGACATGCTGGGCTCGAGTTTGTTACCGTATCATCGACATTGGAAATCAGACACATTATTTATTTGCTTTACTTCTGAATAAATTATTGCATTATTCAGAAAAATTAACTTCTAGTTTTTTGATGTTCTTCAAATTATAATTATAGATGAATTTTGTGTTTGATGTAAAATATAAGAAGCTAAGAAAGGACTCTAAACTGTTTAAAATTAATTTTATTCGGAAAATATTTCCGAATTAGTATTTGACAAAAAAAGCTTAAAACTATTTACATCAAATGAACAAGTTTAATTACAGGAAAATGAAATAATTTCTATGAAAGTGAATTGCCTTAAAAATTTATTTTGGAAAAGTTCATACCTTAGTTTAAAATTATAATTAATAATAAAAATAATTTAATCAGTAAAAGAATTTCAAATTAGAAAATTGTAAGAATAATTCAATATGCATATAAAAAATTCTATTAGTTTTATTATTACACGTATAGTTGCTTTGTTAGTAAACATTTACAATGCAGTTACAATAAATTACTGCTTTTAAAAAAACCTTTTAATTATACATAAAAATATAAAGAAATTCTTAAAATTAACATTATTAGCATTATTTGAATACCTTGGTGTAAAAGCTTTCATTAACATAAAACTTTCAATTTAAATATAAGTTCAATATTAAATAGGCACTCAATGAAGCACAAAAGCATGTTATAAAATAAATTAATGAAATAGTCACGATCTAGACAAAATTAAGGCATTGAATATTTGTTTTCTTCTCAGAATTTTATTTTTGTTCATTTAATTGTTGTCACAACCGAAATAGCTATAGTAAACCTTCTTTTTAGCTCTGATACTTTTGCTTAGACCCCATATAAAATAATAAATTTATAAATGTAAGTAGATAATAAATATATTTTACCTATATAGTTTCATACAGCAAAAATATGTTCTAAAATTAAATTTTTTTTAGTAAGAAGGTTCTTATTATATGCACTCATGTCCATAAATTAAGGATAATGACGTTCAGGCAAAGAAAGAGACAGAAGCAAAACAAATTTGACTTATTTGTAAAGTCTATTTATTAAACAAAAGGTAAAGAGCAAAAACGATGCTATATGTTTGACATAATTAATAAAAATTGCGATTTTTACTCCCTGGAGCAAATTTTAAAAAAGAACCTATTTACAAAAAACAGTATAACATGGTTAGTATAATGGTTAATACGGAGTATGCCTCCCGGACGATGCAATACAGGCCTTACAACACCTATGCATGCTGAGTATCAAATTATCAATCTGATCTTGGGGAATATTACACCACTCATCAAGCAATGCCCTCCAAAGTTCCGGTAGACAGGTGGGAGGGGGTTGACGGGCTGCAATTCGTCGGTCAAGCATATCCCACACATGCTTTATTGGATTCAAGTCCGGGGAGTATGCTGGCCAAACCATACGGGTTATATCCTCCGATTGAAGGCATTTGTCTACAATATTTGCAGGGTGAGGACGGGCGTTGTCATCCATAAACAGAAATTCAGCACTTATAGCGCCCCGAAACAAACGTACATGTTGTTCCAGAATGACATCCCGATAGATGTGGCCTGTCATCGTTACACTCTGAACATGCAGGTCAGTTCTGGAACCAAGAATAATTCCTCCCCAAACGAGCCATCCTGCACCATCGTAACGGTGTCGTTTAATGGTGTTCTCTTGGTGGTAACGGGTACCTGGCGCTCTCCATATGAAAGTCCGACGAGAATCAGACTGCAAACTAAACCTGGACTCGTCGGAAAACATCACACAAGACCACTGTTGTGGCAAGACCACTTGCGGCAATGCATGCTCTCTACTCCAGGATAATCTCAGGCGACAGTGAGTTGCGGTAAGGGGAACACATCTGACAGGCATACGAGCATATAGACCAATGTGCCCTAAGCGTCTGTACACGGTCTGCCTTGAAACTGTCGCACCAGTAGCTGAAGAGAGCTGACGAGACAGGTCTGATGCTGTGCTCCGTCTGTTTCTTTTGGCAGTAACTGCCAAATACCGGTCCTCATTCGGAGTTGTAACTCGGGGGTGACCTGTGCTGTAACATCTACTCACATTACCATCATCTTGGAATCGTTGCCAAAGCCTGAAGATGACACTTTGGGCGATTCCAAGTTCCTCGGATACTTCCAGCTGGGTACATCCACGTTCCAGTCGTCTGATAATTCTACCACGTAAAAATCATCCAAATGCTTCCTTTGTGCCATAACTATGCGGTTATTGCACTGAAAGGCTTTTAAGGCGCTTGTGAACAATTTTACTTCTTTGCCACCATTCCTTATATACCACTCTCTTACACTCTCGTCATTGTGACGTGCTATCCGCGCCATCTGGTGGTTTCCTGTAATTTGCATATTCTTCTTCAAGATGTGTGTGATAATTCTACAGGTGAAGTTTTTATTTTAGAGTTCAATTTCTGTGTGATTCTGAATTATCCTTAATTTATGGACATGAGTGTATATCTTCTGCTACACAAAAAACGACAATTGCTTTTTCAATTACTACTTAATAAGAAATATTACAAATAGACAAAAAATGTAAGTTTCATTTAATATATTTTTAAAGTAACTCACAATCACAGCATTTTTAAATGTGCTCTATCACAGTAATGTATGGTAACAAAGTCATATTATAATAAAAATTTGGAGCGTTTTTATTTCAAAAAGTGACAAATTTATGTCATATTCTTTGATGTTAAGATAGTTTTAACTAAAATCCATGCATAAAAAAATAAATAATAAGTGAGAAAGTTGCATTACCTACAAGGCCAAAAAAGAAAGAAATTGGATTCCAAGAAACATAACAATTGAAGGTACAGAAAGAGTCTTTGAACGAAAATGGAGACCTATTTTGATTTCTAAAGTTGTCGCTGAATTAGGTTAGAAAATTAATACATAGTAGAATAAAATTACATATATATACTGCTGTTTGTAAGAAATGCAACACCATGAAGGAATCATCAGAATTAAATGAAATTTGACTTGTATTAGTACAAATAAATGACGAAATGTTCAAAGCAAAAAAACAATATTAAATGTCCGAAATCTGTATTTGGCGTTGCCACCACAAGCCACAATAAGTGCTGAAATACGACGTGGCATGGAGTCAAGCCGATTTTGAATGTCTGCTTGTGGAAAAGAATTCCATATTGCTTGTTTGCGCAGCAAAAGTTCGTCTTTTGAAACTGCAGGGCGCGGATCACGAGTGAGAAGCCGACTAAACAAACCCCACACGTGCTCAATAGGTGACAATAAGCAGGCCAAGGAAGAAATTGTATGTGTTGGGCTGAACAGAAATCTCGAACAGTCTTGGCAACAAATGGGCATGCATTGTCCTGCTGAAAGATAGCTCCAGGGATGCCTTGAAGGAAGGGAACGACTTCGAGCTGTAGCACTTAACGGACGTACCTGTTGCTATTGAGATACCCTCAATTCGTAGCAAATTAGATCGTCCATGATACGAAATCACACCCCAAATCATAACTCTAGGTATTATGCCACTATGTTGTTCGATAACGCACTCTGGAAGGCAACGTTCACCGGCATAGCGTCTAACACGAATGTGTCCATCATGGTCCCCAAATTGAAGCGTGTGATTCATCTGAAAAGGTAACTTGGTGCCAATCAGCTTGCCAGGCTCTGTGCTCATGAGCCCATTGCAGACTCAGCTGTCGATAGTTTGCTGTGAGGGGAATCCTTACACGCAATCCACGGTGCAGCAGACGTCGATGAATTGACAAAACCGACATTAGTACACCTGTAGCAGTAGACCAACGTGCTGCCAACTTCCTGGAGGAAGCTGTACGGTCATTCACCGCCAATCGGAGCAGGTGTCGATCGCATTGTGCTGACGTCACTTTCCATCGTCCACTGTCAGTTTTTTGAGTTGTTCGGTGCTCATCGGTCCACTGCTTCCAAACTCACATAACTGATATTTGCCCAATATTTATATATATATATATATATATATGTATATATATATATATGTATGTATATATATATGTAATAATTCCAGTAATATAATCCTTTTAAATAACTTTTAACTATCTTTGGGCCATCCATTCAGGACCGAACTTCAATTAATAAATTAGCCAGCGCCTAACGAGAATATTTTAAACTACATCTAGCTACCCACTCAGATCATGTGATTTGAGCCGCCTATAAATAGCGAGATTCCTGGGGACCGTTCTCTTTCGCTTCTGTATTTTGTCTGCGTAAACATGTAGCCGGCTGCAGCAGCTTTTGTGTGAGTGTATTGTATCGTTCTTGTGATGTTTTATGTGTTTAAGATGTGGAATAAATAGTTTTAATTAATCACCGGAATGCCTCGTCAATCCCAGCCAAAGAAACCATCAACAATAGCGATCCTATTATTAAAGATTTCATTCCAACGGCCACGACTATTTCATATATATTGGGCTTAAAGTTATAATTCTTTATTTTTGAAGCATCAGCCATTCATAAATGTGCATATTATTTTTATAGTTCATATTGTAGCGATAAAATGTTTTTTGCAAATAATTAAGCTTATTAATGTTATTTTTTATACAATTTTAAAACATTATGAACAGTATTATAAATTCTATTTTCCATTTTTTTCATTATGTGTGCCATTAATTAATCTTTAAACAACCAATATAACTTTGGTGAATCGTGATTTTTTTTTTTGCTTTAATAAATAAATCCCCGAAATTTTTATATTTCCAGATGATTTCATGTTTTTCTTTTCTGTTTCATTTTTTACGCTGTTAAGCGTCTGTTAATAATAACTATGAAGAATAATAATTCTGCGAATGTGTTGAATAATATCTATGCAGAATATTCGGAACTACTGTTTGAAATTGAACTCTAGATCGTAGTTTCTGATCTACTTTCAAACTTAGTGTAACTTTATAAACACTAGAAGAGAGAGAGAGAGAGAGAGGAGAGAGAGAGAGAGATTGCGGTTTTACGGAGAAAAAATTATAGCTAATCGGAACTTGTTCGGATAGAACGGAATGTTCCATGGTATGAAAATTAAGAGAAAAATAGTTATACATGTATAAAAAATAATTTCAAAATTTAGTAATGCACAAAGGGGTTGAATTTTCGAAAAAACAGAAAGAGTTTTTAGTTATAGATGATTTAAGACACAAAATAAAATTATTTTTTTATAATATAAGTAACCCAAAAACGATAAACATTGATAAATGAGTACAGAGAAGTGAATATTATAACGTGCATAGCAACATTTTCATAATCCAGGTCTATCTCCCCACACTTTGAATCAGTCCGATGTAAGCTTTCTTCCGTCTTCCGCTTTATCACTGCAATTACGACTGTAAATGTTTTGAAAAATGGAAAAATGTAATATTAAAAGGGGTGTTATATATGTACCTGATGTTTTCTTTTCTTGTGACTATTTAGTAGGTGTCCTCCCACTGCAACCACTGTTAAAAAGTACTGAAATATATATACCTTTCTGTTTTTCTTTGATAAAAAATACTTTGACTTTTTACCGATAAAAAGCTCAAATACCTAAATTCCATTCTATTTGTGGCAGTACGTAACATAAAAAATAATTTTTAGTTTTATTTTACCTTTCATTTATGTATTTTATTTAGTTATATTTCATCTATATATATCTATTTCATCTATATATTCACCCTTTCCACTTAGGTGGATTTCGATATTCTGAAAAAAAAACAAGTTTTATAAAAAAAAAAATTAGTCAATTCATACTTAAGAAGTCAACAAAGAAATTTTTTATTTTAATTACTTTTTATTAAATAGTTAATATAAATATGCACATACATATGACAATAGCAATATTAAATGACAAGATAAAAAGCGATTTTCCTTGCAATTTTCCATTTTCCTTTCTACAAGTATGTATGGTGTTAGACTATTTATATATATATATTTTGTTTGTAACTCTGTTTATTCATCCATTAAATTTAATTATTCTAATAAAATAGTAAATAAAGAAATCACATTCTCAGAAATTAGGCCATCTCAGGTGGGATTCAAACCCATGACCTTTGGATTAGAGCTATCCATTGCGCTACAGGGACGCAACGAACGATTTTCTTTTCCATATATGCTGTTAAACTATTATTTTTGTTTATTACTATTTATTCATTTTTTAATTTAATTAATGAATTAATGTTTGAAAAAACTTTATGAACATCACGTGTCATCCACTACAAGTTTAAAAAAATGCATTTGAACTTGAATGGATGAATGTAATGTATTTTTTTAATGATTGAAAATTTGAACACACACACACAAGATATATATATATATCTTATAATTTTTGTAAAAAATGTTTGTAAAGATGTTTTTTTTTTTCAAAATTTGTAATTTTGAAAAACAAATTCGATCCACCCTAATAAACACATTTGCAAAAATGTATCTATTGGGTTGGCAACTAAGTAATTGCGGATTTCACTCATAGATGGCTTCAGTTGAATTTTTAGGTTTGGAGACGTAGTAAAAATGTAAAACACATTTTGTTATTTGATAGTTGGAAATTCAGCTGTCAATCAGTAAAAAAAGTTTTTTGATCGGTTGCGTAGTTTTCGCTTGGCGTTCGTTGAAAAATGGAAAATCAAAAGGAACATTTTCGTCACATTTTGCTTTTTTATTTCCACAAAGGGAGAAACGCATCGCAAGCTCATAAAAAGTTATGTGCTGTTTATGGTGACGAAGCATTAAAAGAACGGCAGTGTCAAAATTGGTTTGCCAAATTTCGTTCTGGTGATTTTTCACTCAAAGATGAAAAACGCTCTGGTCGTCCAGTTGAAGTTGATGACGACCTAATCAAAGCAATAATCGATTCGGATCGTCACAGTACAACACGTGATATTGCAGAGAAGCTTCATGTATCACATACATGCATTGAAAATCACTTAAAACAACTTGGCTATGTTCAAAAACTCGATAAATGGGTTCCTCACGAACTGAAAGAAACGCATTTAACGCAACGCATTAACAGCTGCGATTTGCTAAAGGAACGTAATGAAAATGATCCATTTTTAAAACGACTGATAACTGGCGATGAAAAATGGGTTGTTTACAACAATATCAAATGGAAAAGATCGTGGAGCAGGCCAGGTGAACCAACTCAAACAACATCAAAAGCTGATATTCATCAAAAGAAGGTTCTGTTATCAGTTTGGTGGGATTACAAAGGAATTGTCTACTTTGAACTCTTACCACTCAACCGAACAATCAATTCTGATGTCTACATTGAACAACTAACGAAATTAAACAATGCAGTTGAAGAAAAGCGGCCCGAATTGACAAATCGAAAAGGTGTTGTATTCCATCATGACAATGCAAGGCCACACACATCTTTGGTCACTCGGTAAAAATTATTGGAGCTTGGTTGGGATATTTTGCCACATCCACCAGATAGTCCTGACCTTGCACCATCTGATTACTGTTTGTTTCGATCTTTACAAAACTCCTTGAATGGTAAAAATTTCAATAATGATGATGTCAAATAGTACCTGATTCAGTTTTTTGCTAATAAAAACCGGAAGTTTTATGAACGTAGGATTATGATGCTACCTGAAAGATGGCAAAAGGTCATTGATCAAAATGGGCAATACATTACAGAATAAAGTTATTTAGTTCCATGAAAAAATTGTCTTTGATTTTCTAAAAAAAATCCGCAATTACTTAGTTGCCAACCCAATAGTAACACTTCATATAAAATTTGAGTTTTTAAATATCTCTACTATCATCTATCAATTAATCGTGAAACGTGTTATTCTGAATAGATTTCTTTGAAACAATAGTTAATGATCATAGAAGAGTCAAAACAAAATTTATTTTAACATCATTGAGAAGCTTTCAAAATTAATGCAATATCTATGAATATTCTTTCGTCCGATTCATACATTATCAAGGAATTGGACCTTAAATGAATTTTTATCAGTAATAAAATAAGTATAAACATAATGCACTTTGAAGGACTTCGTGAATGTTTATGTGTCGTGATGTTTTTGATAATTATATGAGGATGTCTGTGTGTGTGGTTTAAATGCATGTAACTTAGGCATTGTTTCTAGAATAAATATTTCTTTCATTTCCGTGAAAGCTACTAACTTACTGGCCCGGAAATGTTGCTATTGCTAATGAATTAATTGATGTTTCTCTGTGGCCTCAATATAATAGACTTTAGTTATCCAAGCACAATGTATAAAAGGGATTACTCACATTGTTCTCTAGAGATATCTCAGCTAATGCTGATACGTGTACAGAGGCGACAATAATCTTAATGCTGAATGATCATCCTGCCGGATATCTTAATTTCCTTCTCGAGACCCAATTCCATGGCAGAAATCAGAGTTCCTAAATAATATAACAATCCACAAAATATACTGAAACAATTTTGCAATTGTTTAAATGTAAATAATGAAATTTTTACTGATTTCATTTTGGAAGCAATTATGCGTAAATAGCTATAACAAGTCACAGTGTTAAGTACATATTTCACACATTTTTAATTTTCAGCGCATATTTTATATTTTAATACTTTTTCCAATAACTTTTTGATGCTATTTGTTGCTCATTTTCTTTTTTTATTTAATAAATAATGATTTATAAAAAGTATTATTTAATATTTGAAAAAACATGGAATATATTCGCTCCGTTAGAGAGTTAGGTAGGATTTTTATTATAGCATTTTTTGGTAAAGGTATTTTAGTGAGCTGAGGCCTAAATAAAAGATTAGAAACATTTTTTAGCACACATTTTTTTTAGATTTAAATCAAGTGCTGAGTACATGTATACAATACAAAAGCTTAAACTTGACATTGAAAATTCAGATAATGTTCCTTGAGGCATTCTTATAGGTAGGTTGCAGTAAAAAATAGAGAAAAAGGGGGCTAAATCTAAAATCAAAACCATGCGAAATAAACTGAGCAAAAATTGTACATGATTTGCTTGGGTTAATGCACACTAAGGTAAAAAAGAGGGTTTAAATAGTTATTTACTTTCTTTCAATTTTGTTGCTCCAGAGCAGTGATCTTCAAACTGTGTTCCACGGAACCCTGGGGTTCCATGAGTCACAATAAAATAAAAAACTGAAAAAGAAACTAATAAATGTGTAAGCAAAATGGATTCACGTTCTCTAGGAAATTTATATAACTACAAGAATTTTTAAAGCTCATCCCTGTCATTAAGAAACTGAATATTTTATTCATACATAATTGCTTTATTTTGAAATACTTTTTAAACTTTTATTTTAATATAATAAAATAATATTTAAACGTTTAATCTTTATGTATAACTTTCCTACTAGATTTGGAATATTTTATTGTTTGCTATCTTTGGTTAAACGAGATACTTTTATACTTGTTAGTACAATGTTTTGCAAAACTAAATAGCTTTCTAATGAATAAATTATAGTTTGAAAAAAACTAAAAAATACGCTTTTTTATACTGAATCGAACTAAAAAGTTAAAAAAATAATTCTTAATAAAGAATAAAATGATTTACGAGAAAATGAATGTCATTGGGGTAAAAGCGTGGGGTGCTTTGTACTACATTTTTACACTAATTCAGATTTTCGGAATAGAAGTTAGAAATTATAACAATTGATACATTTATAGAACACCCCACGCTTTTACCCCAATGACATTCATTTTCTGGTAAATCATTTTATTCTTTATTAAGAATTATTTTTTAACTTTTTAGTTCGATTCAGTATAAAAAAGCGTGTTTTTTAGTTTTTTTCAAACTATAATTTATTTTTCATTTTTTAGTTCAAACTGCAATAAAAGCGTGTTTTTTAAACTATCATTTATTCATTGTTGAATTTATCCTTGAGTTTGATATTTGAAGCTGGAATTACGTGGCTGTGGAATTAGTCTTGCTCTTCAATGGAAAAATTATTAACGGGTGTAAAGTGTATTTATTCTCTCCGTTTCGAGTCCTCGGATGAGTCCCGTATCGTTATATTAGAGATTCCGTCTCTTCTGAACAGGTGCAACAAATAAAAATGTGTTAAGAAGGAAAAATTCGAATTAAAAAAAAAATTTAATGCACCATGTTTTTATAACAGACTAAAAATTATAAAATTCCTCCTTTTCGTTTTTGTTTTCTTTTTTCACATTTTCATGCACTGTCATCCACTTCTGAGCTATGGTCCAAATTTCAAGTCTCTAGCTTCTCGGAAAGTCACACAGTTTAAAATCAATTTCGAAATTCCACCCGGACAGACATTAAAGAAAGCGAGTTAATAAAAGCATAATATTAAGTGTCAATCGTGTTATCCCCTTTTAAACGTATTGCTTTAATGTTAATTCGTATCATCACTTCTAAACGCATTGCTTTATAAGAATAAAAAATATATTTAGTAGTTGGAACGTAAATTATTTTTTTTTCACATTCACGAGGCTTTTTTTTTATTTTCATTTTCAGAAAAATATTTATGTTATGGTAAAAAATTGCTAACACACACCCACCTTCCACTTTCTCAGATACAGAACACTTTTTTTGTTTGTTTTATTTCTATTAACCGCAAGTGTTTTTTATTCCTGCATATAGTTAGCTTTAAATTCAAAACACTCGCTTCAGGGTTACACCTTATTCTTTTAGTCGCTAAATCTGAAATTAGTCGCCAAATCTGGAAATGATGTATGAAATTAGTCGCCATTTCTTAGAATGGTATACGGAACTAGTCGCCAAATTTAAAAATGATGCATGCAATAAGTTGCCAAATCTGGAAGGGGTATATGGAATTGTCGCCAAATCTAATTATCCTTATTCCTGACGATCCTGAAAAGGACAATGGAACAAAATTATGAAATTATTGTATTGTCATCGGTCCTTGACAAGTATGCGAAGTTTCGAATGAATCCGATATTTTTAAGTGGGTAAAAATCGAGTTCTAAGATTCCGTTACATGCAAGTGAAACTTATAAAAGCGTGTTAAAAATACACCTTTTTGTATTTAGGGGAAAACATCTACAGTAAAAGAGAGGAAGCAACTTCTCGACATATCAATAGATTCAATGTTAAAAATCTGAATTTAAGCAAAAATAGCTTCTGACTGTAAATTGAAGATTCATCCAAAATACGCAGTATTTCTCAAACAGTTATAAACATTCTAAAACCATTCAGAACTACATGTGTAAGTGAAAAATATTTTTCAACGTGAGTGGTTACAAATACAAAGTGTAGAAACAAATTGAGCTCAGAATATGTAATGCGACTTCAGATAATTTCAATAGACCTGTAATTCAACAGTTTATGTGATTAAATGCTAGCACATATCCCAATTACGAAACATAATGCATGGGTAGGCGACACTTGGATCACAGATTAATATTATTAATGAGTAAATTATATTAAAAATATATAGATTAAACTTTATTTAACAATAAATGCAATATTTATTTAATTGCCTTCACACAAAGTACCTATAAAACATGTTGATCTACTTTAAATATTATTTTAAGGTATGTCCTTTTAAGTGTATGAGTGGAATAGAGTTCCAGAAACTAATTTCAAGTTCTAGGGGTTCTACGAAAACATCTTCTAGTTCTAGGGGTTCCGTGAGTTGAAAAAGTTTGACCACTGCTCTAGAGCACTATTGGTGACTGACCATGTAGTTCTGAATCATGGCAGATGACGAGGATAATACTTAATTTGGCTTAATTTATATATTCTAACAAACAGCATCCTCCATTTTCTCTTTCAATGGACCTTGAATGAGTGAGTGTTTATTAACTTTGCACCATAAGGCAACGCGAGGGTTATTGGTAATGGACCTCGTATAGCCGCGGTCATGTAACGAAGAAAAACCTGAGCTGTCTCCATGAGACTCGAATCCGCGTCTCGACAAAGTCATCCACGAGTTCGCGACCATGACCACTAGGCTACCTCCAATGGTCCTTGAAAGGATCAGAAGTGTTAGCTATTTGACTCTTATATCACAGGACACGACAGCGTCTCTCAAACTGTGGGGCGCGCCCCGCTTGGGAGGCGTGACAACTCTACAAGGGGGGGTGCGAGCATATTGAAAATTCGAAAACAAAAAATTATTTTAAAAAGTTATTGTATGTATTGAAAATAAACAAAGTACATTCTGCATAATAAAAAGTAAAATACACATTTACACTGATATATTACACTTATAAATGTATCAGTGCTAAACAATATGTATTTTATAATTAATTTGACAATGTTAAGTTAAGAACAAGTTTAATAATTACCAGTGACCTCATGGGATTGTCATATATAAATTATATACAAAAATTAACACTTATTTTGATAATTTGTACGCTTTATAATTAATCACTTAACTGCGGTTTAAAAGTTGCGTGATTCTTTTCTCAATACCAATCGTTTTCCACGTAGGCGCGCGTAAGTGATGTATGGGGGAGGGGGCAGGAATACAGAAGCAAATAATCTAAAATAAGTAAATCATTCGCAAACATATTGTCAAGATCCTTTCATTGCATTCCAAAGCCTTCGGAATTATTTTATGGATAGTAGTGCACAGAAAAAATCGTATTTTGGAAAGACGTATATATACGTTCGGATAAATTAACACTGACTGAGAGAGACGTTTGTACAAGCCGGTGGCACTTAAGATGTTAAAGTCATATAGTAGTTTTTGTGTCAAAGTGTAATATTATTAAATTCAGCAAATTGTTTTTGTTGTATGAGGGGGTGGGGTCACTAATATTGAAACTTTGAGAAGCACTGGGATACGAAGCACCGAGTGCTTATATTGAGCTATCACGACCTCTCTGTCATGTAAAGGTAATACCTTATCGCAGTGATCTTCACTTTTTCAACTCATGGAACCCCTAGAACTAGAAAAATATTTTCATGGAACCCTATTCCACACACACTTAGAAGAATATATCTTAAAATAATATTTAATGTATATCAAAAATAGATCAATGTAAAAGCAATTAAAAAGTATTGCATTTATTATTAAAAATTTTAATCTACTTTTAATATAATTTACTCATTAATAATATTAATTTGTGATCCAAGTGTCACCTACCCATGCATTATGTTTAGTAACTGGGGTATGTGGTTGCGTTTTTTTCACACAAACTGTCGAAGTCTAGGTCTATTGAGAATAACTGCAATCGCATTACATATCCTGAGTTTTATTTATTTCTATACTTTGTTTTTGTAGTCACTGTGAATCTGTTGATATGTTGATAAGTTGAACCCTCTCCTTTTTATTGTAAGTGTTTCTTACTCATATACAAAACGGTGCATTTTCCATTAGAAAACTATTTAATTTTTCAAGACATTGTACTAATGAATATAAATATACCTCAGGGAACCCAGAATAGTTAGCAATAAAATATTCCCAATGTAGTAAGTAATATATATTAAGATAAAGCGTTTTAATATTCTTTTATTATATTATAATTAAAGTTTAAAAAGTATGCAAAATAAAGTTATTACGTATAAATAAAATTTTCAGTTTCTTAATGACAGGGATAAGCTTTAGATTCTTGTGAGTATGCAAACATTATCCATATTGCGTGAACATTTACAAACGTGAATCCATATTGCATAAACATTTATAACATTTTGCTTACACATTTGACTCGTGGAACCCCAGGGTTTCATGGAACGCTGTTTGAAGACCACTGCCTTATCCTGCTGTTCTACCTTCCATATTACGTCTAGAGAAAAGAATGAAACTAAATTGAATGTAATGTGTAGTAGATTCCATCATACTAAATACGAAGACTTTCAGATGAAAAGAGCCTTGAACTCAAGACTCGCCCTCTTCTAGGCCGTTGCTTTTACAGTTAGATAAGGATTGCCTATTCACAAACAAATAGCTGTGACACACTTTCTAAGTACTCAAACACAAATTTTATGCAAAAACAGGAATAGGCTTAAGAAATGTTACAGAAGCGATATAGTAATACAAAATAAATTAAAAAAAAAAAAAAGAAAAAAAAATTGCTTAAATATATAATTGAATATTAATACAAAATACAATTCTTTTTATGAGGCCCAGATACCTTTAATGAAAATGAATTCTTCCTGTGCATTCCTAGGTAAAAACTTTAGTCGCTGATTTATTTCTTGCTAAAACACGATTCTGTAAAACTACATATTCTATTTAATGCACTTCCTTTTACCAAAATATTCCCCAAGAAATATTTTTATTTTTAAGTCAGATTCACAATTGTGGAGACATCTTAAACAAAACTTCTGTATATAATAGTGTTTCGAAAAATATTTGTTGGAGAATTGCGTGATACAACTGATTTATGAGCGGCGCATTGTTATGGTGAAACCATATCAGTGATAAATCTCTTAAGAAAACGCATTTGCAGGAAAGTCAGAATGTTGTCTATGTAAAATATTCACGTACTTTTTAGCTGTTACACAGTCATCGGAAATAAATGGTTCTACTAAAGATCCTTTCCATATGCTGCTACAAACATTTTCAGACCAACAATCTTGATGCCTGTTGGATCGTATGTTTGGGTTTATAAGAGTCTAAAAGCAAATGTTGAGTTTATTAACTATTCCGGTTTCAGTAAACAAGCACTTAGGAGCATCTTATTTAATTAGAGTGTAATATATTTTCTGGAATATGCTGCTTCTTTTCAGATAATAGTTATCTTTGTCTACTCGAAATTAGTTTCATAACACCAAAAAGTTATTGTTAGATATTAGTTCATTCCTGACCAAGAAGCAATTAAATAAATAGTCTAATGTAGTTGCAAATATATATTTCATTAATCCCTCAGTAGTTCATGTTTCCGCAATTTTCATTTTCTTATAAGACAGAATACATTAAATCTAATTTTGTAGATATAAATTTGGTAATACAGTTGACTCAAGTTTATAACGAACTCATTGGGAACGAATATCTTATTCTTTAATTCGGGATTATTCGTTATATCGGGTCCAAAAAAATACAAATTTTTTGTATTTACCTTTTGGAAATTCTATAATAAGCAAATGCGCGAAAAATATCCATAGTTCGCAGCAGCTAAAAATACTATTTATCGAATTATTACTCACCAATTAATTGAAAATTTTAGGAAAATTAAAACTCCTGACTAGTAAAAATGTTTGAAAATGTTTTTGAAGTCGCCCATCAGTAATAGTGGTTTGCGACGCTGACTGCTGTGCCGCAGGGAATGAGTTCAAATCCCGGAAAAGATATGGATGTTTGTAAATGTATATATAGTGCCTGTGCTGCAGGGGGTACACTAAAGAGCTGTCGAGCCGAAGTTCTCTCGTGAGGTTGGTAGACGGTGAAGAGAGGTGGAAGGCCTTTGACCACGCATAGGGTGTTTTATCTTAAAATTGTGGTGGAACTAAGCCAAATCGTACTGCCACCTGTATGGTGTTCAAAGCTACGACTAACGACAGGCGTACATCTAGCTCTTTGCAACGATGAATTTCATGGGCCTTAATCTGACATCGTCAGACAGATGGCATTAGTAACAACAACAAATGTTTTTGATTCTTGACTTCCAAGAGTCCTTTTCTACTTTATGCAGAGAAGAAAATACTGCGTCAATACATCCTGCTGCATGAGGTATGCTTTTACAGTTTCCAAATAATGTAAGGCATTTGAAAATGTAACAGTTTCGATAGAAATTTCGTTATAAATTTCTGCATCACAATCGCTATTCATTGATTCTGAGAGAACAACAATTTCCTCAACTTCGGTGATAGAGAGAGATAGAGAGTTCATCTTCAAATGTTCCAAATCGTTAAAATCTATCCCAGGAGTGACTTTTTTCCATATGCTTCTGCAAATCGTACATATAATTACCAGAATTTCTTTCAAGAAAGAGAGCAAATGTAAAATTTTTTAAAATATCCTCTGCGTTGTGGGGTGGGACGAGATAAGAAAGGAGTTTCCTATTCTATCGAAAACTCACGCGATTGGTTACATTTATGACTCATCTGGACTTGTAAATAATTATGGTCTGCACCTTTTCCCGTCTAAATTTGCTGCTTAAAGGAAAATTCTGTTTTTGTTCAGGGCAAAAAGTTATTTGTCTATTGAAAAGAGAAATCCATTTTCTTCTAATCCAAACAAATAAAAAAAAATTCGGCTGTTATACTAATTCGTTATTTCGGGTTTTTTTTTTGTCTTCATTTTAATCGGGGGAAAAGAAATATTCGTTTAATTGAGAAGTATGTTAAATAAGGGTTTGATAAATCGGGGTCTGACCAGTGAAGTAACGTACTCCCCCGCAACCCCCGCATTGCGGGGGGGGGGCAGGGACTCTAGGGGGACAAAGCTTGACTGACAGAAAGTACGTATTTAGGCTTGGAGCCCTGAACCTGAGTTTGCAGGGGGGCCCTAGTATTCTCCGTTACCCCACAGGGTTTTTGACTGTATATTGAAAGAAGAGATAATTGAACTAATATGTTGAAAGCGAAGTATACCAGTATTGATATTTTTAAAAGATTTGATAATGTATTTCAAAAACTAAATACTAACTCACGAAAATTGTTTCTGTAACAACAGATAGTGCACTCAATTTGGTGGAAAAAACATTGGTTTTATTCAGCACAGCTTAAGCAAAACGTTGGACATTTCTAAGTGAAATTCATTGTATGATATACCTAGAAGTTTTATGCAAGAGTCAAAGTTTAAAAACATTTTGTTATATAATGCCATATCTAATAAAGTTATAAATAATATTATAAATGAAAGAGGTCTTAAATACGTTAAAATTTGCACAATTATTAAAAGAAACTAAGGGCCAATATTCTGGGATTTTGACAACAACAATGCTCAATTGCTGGTAAGTTCTTAAAAAGTTTGTCAGTTTATTAGAAGAAATAAAGCTGTGTTTGAATGGTAAAAAGACCATTTGTTAAGAGGAATTTTCAAATATAGATTGGGTAAATGATTTAATGTTCTCTTAAGTGACATCACTCATCATTTCACGGAATTGAATAAAAAACTCTAGGGAAACGAACGAATCGTATTGATGACGTCTGAAGGTTTTAAAATATTTATGTCTAAATTTTACAGTTTCAGTAAATATTTGGAAATGAAAATCAGAAAATATATATTCCTCAATTACAAAAACATTTTCAAAACACAATATAGGGAATAATTTCACGGGGCACAGTTAAGGAGAGTTAGAAGAAGTCATTACACACACACACACACACATATATATATATATATATATATATATATATATATATATATATATATATATATATATATATATATATATATATGAAGACGATGGTCGGTGGAATGGATTTCCTAATAACATCATTTAAGGTGACTGATGTTTTATTTTTGATGGCATTGACGAAGAAGTCCTTTGAAATAGTAAATGCAATTTATTGAACAGTTAACATATAGCGTTTCAACATAAAAAGCAGTCTTCAGAAATTTCAGTTTTTATAGAAGGTGGGGAGTGACATGATCAATATAGGTGGGTGGATAGCTGTAGTTAATTGAAAAGGTCGTCATGAGGTGGCTAACTAGTTTATTATTAAAACGTGTGTCCCCTCTCTCTCTCTGAAGGGATGGACCATAGGTAATTAAAAGCTATAAAAGATTAAATTAATGGGGACTATTACATATATATATATATAAGTGCATTTGTCTCTCTTTCTCTTTCTCCTTATCCTTTGTTCATTCAAATACACAGTGCAGAGGTGTCAATAGACATGGTGTCCCCTGCAGCATTAATTCCAGGTATCACCCCATTGACATCTACTGTTAACTTTTGGTTCTTCACTTGGAAAAGGAAAAGTTGTAGAAACAATGAGAAGAAGTAATAATTTTTAGAAGATTTTGAAAGTAAAAGCAAACAAGTAATTTGAAAAAAATTTTTTTTTAAAGTCAATTCCCATTTTGGTCAACAATTAAAATTTTTATTTTAGTTAATTAAATTTAATTGATGAACTAATATTTGAAAAAAAAAACTATATTAACATCAAGTGTCAGCCATTACAAGCTCAAAAAATGTATTTGAATTTTTGAGTAGTTGAATAAAAAAATATTTTACTTACGACTGAAAATTTGAACAAGATATATATGTATAGTGTGTATAATAGTTGGGATTGAAAAAGGAATCACTGTCGTTTTTCTGTTAACAAATTTTTGATATTTCCAAATTATTGGTATCCTTTTTTACCCTCCCCTTTCAAGTGATACCGCTGATTTAGTAAACCACGGGCTAGTATTTTAAAAAAATAAAAAACAAAACATTTGGCACACTTTTCAAAAATTTCACCATCACTGGTGTAAATTATGGTTATAGAAAAAAAATAGTGCATAAGTATTTGTTTAAAATATATAGGACTGAATAATAAAATAAGTTGAAAAAAGAACCCTGTACAATTTCCTTATTTAAATAAATTTGAAATAGAAATTTATACTTAGACACACATAAGCACATGAGAAAAATGAGTGTCCGCATCACAACAATACATTTGTGTATTTATGGTACATTTGATAGGACCCAACAAACAACAAAAGTGTGATATATATCTAGTTATATAAATTATTTCGTATTGTTCATTTTGAATTTAAATTGCTTATAAAAATGTCTAGTAATTTTTGCAAAGTTTTTAAAAACATAAGAAATTTTTCATTTTATTTTATAACGTTAAATTTATACAGTAAAGGTTTTTAGATGCAATTGACTTCATTATTTATAATAGCATAAAATATATTACTTTGGAAGGAGAATAATTTGACTCCAGAGCGATATTTGAAAATATATCGGAGCAACGAACTGACTTCCTGGAATGTATGAGCTTAGTTTTTCCTCCAGAAGAGAGTAAGAAATATAACAAGATTATATTCTTTAGTGAAAAGAACTTTGATTTATATATAAAAACATTTTTGTATTCTCATATTTAATTAATCGCGTTTTTGTTAACCAGTTTTTTTGTAATGTGCTGAAAATAACATTTTTACAAAATTCTTTCAGTTCAATTGACTAGAAAGGGTTTAGTTTATATTCTTTACACAATTTACTTACACGCCGCAAAAATTTGATTAAAAAATAATTAAGTAATACGCAGAAAACAACACCCCAAGTGTCGTTCTAAGTAACTTTACGTAACTCTCTAAGTGTATCTCTCTCTCTCTCGCGCACACACACACACACACACACACACCACACACACACACACACACACCACCACACACACACACACCACACACACACACCACCACACCACCACACCACACACACCACACACACCACACCACACACACCACACACACACACACACCACACACACACACACACACACACACACACACACACACACACACACACACACACACACACACTCAGAAAGTTTTTTTCTCTAAGACATTTTTTTAGAATACTGTTAAGAATTTTTTATTTCTAAAAAAAATGGTTATTAATCCGAATATTAAGCTAAGTAGTATGAAATCTGCATTTTTATAGCCATGGATATGCAGTAGAATTACCGAAGTAGTTACGTGACAGTTTTATTTTGCTACTTGAAAAAGCATCTTTTATATTAAAACATGCTCTATTTTTTAAAATTTTTTATTCAGTAGATTAAAATAGATATATTACTAGAAAGATTTAATTTCAGATATTCTGTCATGTGTGAAGAGTTAAATCAGATACAATTTATGTCACCTAATAAACATACGTTGTTATACATTTGTATTAACAAAATTTGCCATAACAAAAGTTATTACAACTAAAAACACACACTGCAAACAAATACATAAGTATATTTTAAATATAACAATCTTTTTGCATCATATATATATATATATATATATATATATATATATATATATATAAATATAAACATATACATAACAATGGATTGAGTGAATTTTGCTTCCTCAGTTGTAATATTAATGCTTAGTTTATTAAAAAAATTGGCTTAACTTGGTTTTAGCATTTGAAAATTTTCATTTATACTTATTAACTGTAGATGTTTTAATTTCAGTAAGTATGTTAGCTCTTCAAGAGCAAATGCTCTTAAGAAAATAAACATTTTATGAGAGCATTATAGAAGCTACCAGGTCCCCCCCCCCAAACGTGTAACTTTTAAAACTGATTAATAGTGGGGAATGAAATTGAAGTAGGGCAAAGAAAATCGTTTTCAATTCCACTATATTTACCTGTTTCTGATATCAACATGAAATTTTTTGAAAATCAAGACGAATTAATTATGTAAAACTACTTAGTTATTATGTAAAATTAAACAAGTTTGAAAAAAAAAGGTTTTATAATTAAAAAGGAGAGAAATAAAGTAATAAAAGTATCTTACAGCATATAATATGTTGTCTGATTTTTAAATTCCTGTCTAGTATAATTAAAATATTTTTATAAAAATATCTCTTTTTCTATTGATATTAACTACCCTATTTCTTAATTTCATACAAGAATAATATTTGGTAAAGTAGTTTCCAAATTTTGTTAAGTTTTGTAGGAAGAATATTTATCTTTTCTACTTGCAAATTTCGCTCATAGATGGCAGGACTGCGACAAAGTTCGGTCTATTTCTTCTGCAGAAATTACTAATTTATTTTTCCTCTTTTCATCACTTTAAATATCAATTCATAGATGTCACTACTGTAGTCAAGCGCCTGCTTTCGCTTCTTTATTCCTTTGAATTTTGAATTAATTCCTTTTGGAATATCATTTTTCGTCTACTTTTTGTGAATTTTGAAGCAAAACATGAAAAAAAAAATATTTTTGAAAAAGAAAGGAATGATATTTAGGTAAAAAACCGGCTCAATTTGTGTTTTAAATAATTATTTGATTTCCATTTTTAAATTCCGAAAATATTGAAAAATTATAACAACTTTCAAGGCATTTTAAAATAGATTGATATGACTGAAATATAGTAATTGTGCCATTTGCAATCAGGATAAAAGAAATCGTGGGCCCTATTTATGAATGTAGCGAAGGATCTTAAATGTATGCTGAAAAATTAAAAAAATTAATCTGATGAACAGTTACTACAATAAAATAAACCAATTTAGACCCTTTATGACACAGCTAGTCTTCAGTAATTTGAACCGGTCTTTCTCCATGCCTGTTATACATATATTTTTAAATTGCAGTTTATAAAATTAAATTAAAAAAATATATATATAAATGCATCTTGACACAGAATTCACGAGGTAAAACTTAAAAATTACATTTTTTTAATCCTATTTTTCTCTCGGGAAGAAAAACCCATAACATGGAATAAAATGAGATTAAGTCCAATAAAACCCATGCTTCATTGATCTTTAAGTTCACTAGAGCAGTTATCGATTTCTTATAAGTGTTATTTTTTAAAGAAAGAAATGTTTACATAAGTGTTAATGAAAAAAGATCATTGACAGAACCAAGTCAACAAAACAGTTGTTGGTTAGTAGATTCTTTTGTACTGATCCACCTAATTAAATTTGCCAATGATAATTGCTTATTAACGTCGTACTTTGAAGCAACACAAGGGTTATTAATTAAGTTTGTTCTAGTTGTTGTAAAAGCTCTTTCAACTACATTTATTGATATTTACGACAGTAACTATATGAAGATAAGTTTTTTTGTAGACTACTTTGAAATTATTCCAAAAACAACAATTAAATGAAATTTATACAATTTTTCACACTGAAACTACAATTTTTTCCATGCCTTAGTAGAAAAAAAATACTAAGTGATTATTACTAGTTAAAATAAAAGCAAAAGTATGCGTATCACATTTCATCAAAAAAATGCAGTTTACTTTCTTTAAAGCAAAACAAAAAAGAGAAAAAAAATGTGATTCATTGTTAACAGAAAAAGAAACGTTCAATTTTGACAACCACGTTATTCCTCTAAAAAAATGCTTATCATTTTAAAAGAAAAGAAAAATCAAACAGTGAGCTACTGCAACAACAAAAAAAGATGGAATAATGAATAGCAAAATATTACTTTGAATCAGTGATTAAATTAATCCTTGAATGCTTGAAAAAAACATTATCGTTAGCAATGTTATAATTTTATTACTTATATTAAGATAAGAGTAAATTGTTTTGATGATATTAATTTAAAAAGAGGTGAGCTATCTTAATAACAGTAATTGAATAATAAATGAACTATTTTTCAACATTAATTGAATACCCAATTAACTCTTTTGATAATAATTATCATTAAAATTAATGTCGAAACATTATAATTGAATAATTTAGAACAGAGGTGCTTTAATAACATATTTAATCAGATACACATGTACTAAAAGGTTATTGTAGAGTTTTATGTAAGAGGGTACAGCGTTTCTTATTTATGAGAAAATAATATGGTTGGAAAATGTCTCAAAGGAACTAAATTTTGAAATTAAAAAAGAATTCATCATATTATGAACGAACATAATTTGATTCTAATTTTAGAATTTTCAATTATGGACTAGAACTTGTAATGTATTTCCATTAACCTAAATTTCGAATTCCATTTGAATATAATAATTGAGACAGGAAAGTTATAATTAATTAACTATTAAGGGATGATATATTAATTTGCTTCTGACTGATTTACTTAGAAATTAATTTTGTTTCTAAAATTAAAAAGAAAAAGTTCTTAAATAAATATAATTAAGATAAAACTAAAATTTAATCATAACATTTTGAGAAATTTAAAACTATGGATGAGCAAGCCAAAATTTCATCAACAAAGACTTATTTAAGATTATAATTTCTTTTTTCAATTTTCGCTAATTACTGATTCTAAAAATGTTATATTTCTTAAGGGGTATCGGAACGCTCTATACTGATAATGTTAAAAAGGGCTTTTTCAAAGTACCTTTTCTGAAAACCTGTTGGAAATACAATCCCCAAATTTTTTTTGCAGGTTAAGCATACATCTAATATTATACTGAAATGAGCTTTTTTTGAAATTTCCATTAGTTTTTCTTTAAAATTTTTTTATTTGATGTATAGTGAGAAAACAGTGTTTTTCGACAGTTCAAAAATTATAAAAAAAAATGTATACAAAATTTTGCTAAACGCTCATTCAGTATATACTAGAATATATAAAGAATGCGTCATGAAAGTTTTGTTGACATCAGATATATACTTTCTGAGAAAAGGTACATCGAACCTTCAAAAGTGACATTTTGAGAAAAACACATTTTTATAAAAAAAAGTTACATTATCAAAACATTCTTTTGAAATTTCCATTAGTTTTTTTTAAATTTTTTTATTTGATGTATAGTGAGAAAACAGTGTTTTTCGACAGAAAAAAAAATTATAAAAAAAATGTATACAAAATTTTGCTAAACGCTCATTCAGTATATACTAGAATATATAAAGAATGCGTCATGAAAGTTTTGTTGACATCAGATATATACTTTCTGAGAAAAGGTACATCGAACCTTAAAAAGTGACATTTTGAGAAAAACACATTTTTATAAAAAAAAGTTACATTATCAAAACATTCTAGCTCCATATTTCAAATTCTCAGCATTTTTTAAATTTTCATCTTCTTGTTTCATTCTTTTAAGTCTTTTTATTTTTCTAGTTTCCTTAGTTTTCTGTAAATTGGCATATCTTACCCTTGTACTGCTCTCTTTGTCGAGATGTTCCATGCAGCATGTCGCATAATATCCTCGCTCTATGTTAAGTTTTTAAAAAAAATATCCAGCTTTGTAGCATTCCCTTTATTAAAGGATGCAATAGCATCATATGTACCAAAGGAAAGTGTTTCTATGTGCACAAATGTCTTTTTGGGGACACGAGACCAAATAACATTATTAATGCTTTCATTCGGATTCTGCGTGTTTCCATGCAAGAACTTTTTCAATAATTATGGATCCGAAAGGTCCCTAAAAATAGGCCTAATGGCTTCAACAACAGCAACTGGAAGTTTATGTTTGTGGAGATAAAGTTTATTTTCCAATTGAGCCTTCTTACACTGATATGTGTCAAGACCTGATGGACAAAATCCATGGTGTGGATTTTTATCCGTAGATATTTTGTGAAGAAATATTGCCCATATATATGTATATATATGTATATATATCTTGTTTCATACACTTTACATTTGATAAATTTCTTCGAATGGCAAGACCATAATATGTTTGCAATTGATCAATAGTTGCTTCTGTTAATCTATTTTTGCCACATAATGCTTTGCCATCTGATCATTTTTGCCCCCTCATTTTTGCTTTGAAACGTCGGAGGCGAGATCCCATCCGTTTCACAACATGCCCTAAAGAAATTTTAAGAAATGACGTCAAACTTCAAGCTGACCCAAGAGGAAGTGCAATGTTTACCTTTTTTCTGTCCATTTAAATCGGTGACTCGCGTTTAGACGATTCTTTAAAAACAAAATTTTAGCACTTCTAATTAAGCTAGAGATAAAAATGAGGTATTTTTGGAAAGGTAATAAGATGAAAAATTTAAAAATGCAATAACCTGAAATTCACATTTTAAAAAAAATTTTACCTTTCCAAATCTAATTTTTAAAAATCTTTTATTACTGCTCATAAATCAAATACGATTTCTCGGAAAACAATACATTAGAGTTATCTATTTGTTTTCAGAAAATGCAGAATTTTTTTTTTTGGTTTATTCATTATTTTCTTTAGATATTACTATAACCTTCCAGTTCAGTTATTATAAAGATGCTTTATGGTGCCAAGAGATTTTTATTAATAAATATTTTACTCTTTTCAACCGTAAGGAGTTCATGTTTTATTAACAAATAGAATGCATTCAGAATTTGAAAAACGTGATAGTTAAAACAGTTTTACTGTAGTATTTATTATAATTGTTGCAGTTGATTCGAGACCATTAAAATAAATAATGTTTAAAAACTTCACTTTTAAATATGGTATCCAACTACTTGCCACAAAATTTTTTTAAAAAATGGAGATATGGAGATTTTTTTGTGGTTTTTAGATTTGTTTAGTCAATTATAAGAAGAGAAAAAAATTATTACTAAAATGGAAAAATTGGTAAAAATTTACAAAAAATAACATAAGATTCTGTACTAAAAGTTTATGAACAAATTTTCAATTTTTAAATTCTGATGTGTTGCTATGTTATTCATTTTTAAAATGGTCTTCAAGATAAGAGATATTGTAATTTTTACAAAAACTAGTGCACTTTATCTTTGTTATTATATGCAATTGCTTAAAATAGCAGTGATTGTAATAACATAAGGGACTGTAAATTATGTAATAAAACAGCGATAAATCTGAAGGTTAAAATACGCCTACTAATATACAGAACACATACAAAAAATTTCAGTTCATTATTTTCAAAACTTTTTGAGCAATCTGTGGCAATGTTTCAGCATTAAAAAAAAAAACACATTTAAAGGGTAAAAAAAATCAACACAAAGTGTAAAAAAACACATTTAAAGTAGGACTTGTAATTTTTGTTCTAGTGTGAACGGAAAATTATAAACTTGGTATTTTTATAAAGCTAATATGACTTATAAATAAAATCATAAAAAAATTTGTCAATTATTGGCAAAATTTTACAATTTTAGGGTAGTCGGATACCTTAAAACAAAATCCAAGCAGATTGAAATTCACTACTCTAAATCAGAGCAACGCTCTGAGTTAAAACAGAAAGGCATGCTTATTCTTATTGGTTGAGAGGTTGCAATTATATATGTTCATATGTAAAAAGTTGCCACTAAACATAAAAATAATTAGTAAAATTTGCATATATGTTGCCACTAAGATAAATCAAAACAGCCGGTCTCATGTTTACATGTTAAGTAATCAATAAAGTCATTAAAATATCGGGTCATAATTACATTAATTTTCAACAGTTTTTATAGGTAGCGTAAAACTTAGCTTCTTTACTGGTAACAGATGGTAAACATTCTATCCTTTCTTGTATTCACACACATTTTTTAACGAGAATGATACTTTGTAATACCTTTATTAAATAAGCACATTGTATAAAAGATACAATTTTTTAAAATTAAAGGTATATAGGAAATTTAGAAAAATAAGTCTCACCTTCAGATGTCCTTTAACAGTAAAATACTGGAAGTAAGCTAATTATTTCACTGGAAAAGGAAAGAGAAAAACAAACAAAATTATGCAAGCCATAAATAAATTTGGAATAGCATGAAACGCCCTCTACAAAATGGGGGAGACATTTTTCCCAACTATATTTAAACTAGCGAAAAAATATAAAATGCTTTTACACTTTCTAATTGAAACATAATGTTCAACAAAATATGTTTTTAACACTGTAATATATATATATATATAATTAGATATCTTCTTTCTGTTTCAAGTAACACGTAAACGCATGAGCTAAATTGCCCTCAAGTGATACAATATTGGATGTTTCAGGTCCTTTGAAGATACCCTTTTTTCTATTACAATACAACACATAAAAATAACATTTTGCGTCTTTTGAAACTTTGTTTCAATTATCAAACGAATAATGAAGCCCAGTAAAATGGAAAAATTTCATGAAAAGATAAATTCAATAAATTTTCTCTTTTAATACATTTTTGATTTATTCATGGACTATTTTAAAATTGTTTATTACCCTTTAAATTTGAAGAATGAATTTGAATTTTATTATTTTCTTTTATAAAATTCGAAGACTTCGAATTTAGAAAATGTATTTGAAATATAAATATTCTGACACTTAATTTTCAATAAGGAATCACTTGGAATAGACATAATTTTTTTGTTTTAATCTGTTAGAGAGCTATCAATTAATAAAATAAAAATATAATCTTCACTGTAGACTCACTTAAGAATAAAAACAACATTTTATAACTTATCGTATTTTATAATAAATGTGACATCGAATCTATTAAAAAATTAAATAATTTTGTAGTTTTTAACTATATGTTTGAAAAGAAATTAATATTCACCTACAAATTAAAAAAAATTTCTATTTCATATTTATAAAAGCACTCACAATGAACTTTTCAAATGTTAAATTCGTTTAAAAATAAAAACAGAGATTCAAATAAAAAAAAAACCTCTCTCTGTCAAGCATAATAAACCTTTTATTTGGTACAATTGTTGGCTTGAAGTGTTTTAGGAAATAACATTTCGCATGCCAAAAATATTATCCACAAAATAAAAGCAGATTCTTTTCAAGGAGGTAGCAACGAAATTGTGAACCATCACACAGTTAAATGATCCAGAACACCATTCCCATTCGAAAACAAGAACTGTTCCAAGTTCTAAGAGAATTGGAACAAATCTAAAACTCCACAATAGAAGAAAAACTTACTCATTTATCAGTGGTCTGTCTGGTTTAGTGTTTGTGGTACTCTAACTCTCTTTTAGTTCAACGTAGAATCAAAAATATGATGCTGAGTACCTTTAAAAAAGTTTCTGATTCCAGAATGAATACATATATTTTTTTAAAGGATTCATTAATCTGGTAGCCGAGCTGTAGATAATTGCTGTAAACAAACATATACTTCAGTTTCAATGCCACAATGGTCATGGGGCTGAAGATGAAGGCTGTTGCATGTTAAATCTGAATGGACTTAAGGTATCCGACTACTTGCGACAACTTTTTAGCGTGTTTTTCAAGTAGTGGAACAAAAGCGCTATTAGGACGCAAATTTCGTCTTCGTCTTCGTTCCATATTTTGTCGTACCTTTTTCTCAGCCAATAAGCAACCAATTGACCTCGGGTTTTCGGCATTGGGTCGCATTTGTGCCCTAGATGAGCCGAATCATATTTAAATTTAATCATTAAAATTTTTTTTTTAAGTACAGTATTACTTTTTGTTAGTAAAAAGTTCATTAGTTGCATTATTGTAAAATACAACATGTGAAAAACGCGCAAAAATTACTTGGCCGTGCCAATGATTGATACATTCTTTTTTTTAAAAAATGGAGATATGGAGATTTTTAGGGGTTTTTTAGATTTTTTTAGTACATTTTAAGAAAAATATGCTAAAATTAAGAAGAGAAAAAGAAATTATTACCGAAAGGGGAAAAAATGGGTAAAATTTACAATAAATAACATAAACGGGGCCCTTTCTATATCAAAAGTTGAAGAACAAATTTTAAATTTTTCAAATCTGATATGTTGCTATATTATTCTTTCTTGAAGTGACTTTAAGGATAAGAGATATTTTAATTTTTACAAAAACTGGTGCACTTTATCTTAGTTATTATATGAAATTGTTTAAGAAAACAGTGTTTATATTAGCATAAGGACTGTAAATTTTGTAATAAAACGGTGATTTATGAATCTGAAGGTTAAAACACTTCTACTATTATACAGAACACACACAAAAAATTTCAGTTAATCATTTTTTAACAATCGCTGTTCCTTGAGCATTTAAAAAAAAACAACACATTTCGAGTAAAACGCATTTTAAAGTATATGTTTTACTTAAAGAAATGACATCTGCTTTTACTAAAACACTTGTAGTTTTTGTTCTAGTGAACGGAAAATAATAAACTTGGTATTTTAATAAAGCTAATAAGATGGTCCATAAAATAAAATCATAAAAAGCCGTCAACTTTTGGCAAAATTCACAATCTTACGGGAGTTGGATACCTTGAGTATTGAGATGGGGAAACTTGATAAATGAACTACCAACTAGGGTAATACTCCTGTCACTCGATTGAGATTCATAATTGTGATATTCATTAACACACTACAGCTGTACAACTCTTATTCGATATTAATTGCATAAAATTAGTAAATAAGTTTAGTAAGTTAGTAAACTTTTTTTATATTGGACAAAAATGATTTTCTATTCAGATAATTTTTATTAGCCAAAAAGTATCAGAAGACTAAAAAGAACTTATAAATTATTTCTTCGGATGATAAAAGTGTAATTGAATACATTATTTCACAGATATTGGTCTGCTTTGTTTCAGTAATTTATATATCATTACCTTAATTCTCGAGTTACACTTATGGAGAAGGGGCTGTATAAGTGACAAAGACATTCTCGAATATTGTACATATCAGGTTAAGTATGTAGCATAAATATAGAAATATGTTGTGTATTAATTCTAAAGCAAATCAATCGTTAGTTATTTTTTTCTTTAGAATTTTTGTTGTTGTACTAAAGATATGTAACACAATCCTCCATATTTTTTCACATAAAATAGGTATTAATTTTCTTAACAAAACTTACACTCCCGTATATATATATTTGAAAAACAATAGTTTCTGAATAATATAATTCTTTAAAAAAAGAACATGAAAAGGGGGGGAGTGATGTTTTCTTTACGTAAAGCTCATACATAGATGATAAAATTTGAAACCGTAGAAACCATTAATGACTAGCAATTGTACGCTGAATATTAAAATTAGTAATTGGTAAAAACCATCGTGGTGGTGATGCATGTTTGTACACGGGGATGTAAAGAGTGACAAAGATTCCTAATCTTATCTCACTGCTTATTTTGCCAGTTATACACTAATTGTTGCTCCAGATCTGTGACATTTGGAATATCTAAATATTGTGGCCTACCGTGACCCATACGTATTCAATTTGTTATAGTTCTGGTGACGTTGCCTTCCAAGGAAAACTATCAACTGCACGGTAGCAGTTCATAGATATACGAGCCGTATGACATCTTGTTGGATAATAGTCCTTTAATGATATTCCACGAAGGGTAAAGCAGCCGACTACCGGATGTCATCAACATATTGTTCAGTTTCTAAAGTTGTACGCAGAATGGCTAGAGGTGACTTACTGTCATAACAAATAATGCTCCATACTATCACTACAGAGATAATTGCTTGAAAGTTACTATAAAACCAACGCTATTTAGGACCGTTGACTTCAGTTCCTCCATACATGGATCCGATAGTCATCTACTTCCAGATTGAAGTGGGGTTCATTTCTGAACAATGTGCACCACTCTGTTGAAATCCAAGATGATTGGTTCGAACACCACTCTAGATCAGTGTTCCCCAACTCTCGGGCCGTGAACTGATACCGGTCCGTAGATCAAATAGTACCGGGCCGCACAAGGAACATTACATTATTTCCATTTTATTTCCTGTGACATATTTCTCTGAGGTATGTGCGATTTTTTTATGGAAGTCACTCTATTTTCCTTGTTAAACCACTTTATATTTATTTTTGGTGTAACTGTATTTTATTCTGAAGGCATGTTTAAGCACAATTAAATTAAAATTATTAAATCAAAACAATTTAAAACATAAACACAACCAGCGTCTCCCCCTTCAGTCGGCCACAGTAAAATTATTAAACGTTGACCTGTCCGCGGCGATAAAAAGGTTGCGAAGCTCGGCTCCAGATGATTCTGCAGATGTTTTGGGGTTAAAAGCAGATGTCTGAATGACCGTTGTAAACAAACCTCCCCACAGCCAAATACTACGGGATGGTGAAAGGTACTGTATAATGTGAGACTGCAACAATGATGCCGTTGGGGCAAATAGAGCCAGTCACATAATTGTCCAATCTTTCCTTATGTTTATGCCCCTTGCCCTTTCACAGGCTTCATTTCTCCAATTACTTGCTTGCAATAGCCACTGTTGCAACAATACTCAGTGCTGTCTCCACAGCCGGGCCCACACGGTGGAGTTAGTCGTCTATTGTTTGGTATGCTCAAACAGTTTCAAGCATTTTGACTCTGCCAGCACTTTTCGAAGTCCTTCAAATGTGTTTCCTGATACGAGAAATGTAAACCCTCCGCAATTGTTACCTGCTTTATGTAATGATAGTTGCGTAGTAAAAATGTGTGCTATAACTGATATTAAGTATACATTCATATACTTAATATAAAATAAGTTGCATGCAGATTTTCAAGATGTTTCGATTACTTTTTAAGAGAGCTGCTTTTTTTTGTGTGTAAATGTATGTATTTTGAGAAAATGTAACATTTTGGATATAAATTTATGATTCAATGAAAGAAAATAATAAAAACAAACATTAAAAAACACAAGCATGTTTTCAGAGTTCATCAATTTTACGTGAATAAAAGAGAATGATCCATAAATGGAAATTATTCACTCCAATTAATGAAACTGATTCAAAATGTATTCTGAATATTAAACTAAAATGACCATCTGAAATTATACATATAGAAATTTGAAGTTTCAGGTATTCTGTATTTATGTTTTTTTTTTTGATGAAACATTTATCGACTTAAATATTCACAAATAGGAAAAAATACTGAAGCAGATTTGCAAAATAGTTCAATGAATTCTTAGTTTCCCCCCCACATACTTGATATAATTAAGACACGAGTAGTTCTTCCCATGTCTCCAAAATGTAATCAAAATTTCGTTAGCCTTAAAAACATAATGTGAAACTCACTTTGGATTATACAAGACTGAATAATATCAATTTCTAGAATATATCAATAACATCCATCGTTTCTGAAAATAGTATTTGGAATGCATATAAATGTCTAAAACAAAAATATGCAAAACTACAGAAAAGTTTTGGAAAATCAACTTCAGACAAATCGAAACGTCTGAAATGAAATGTAAAGTAAAGAGATAATGGCCATTATTTAAAAATTTAAACGTTATCAAGACGAAAAAAAAGCTAGAGACAACTTTAAAAAACATGGAATGTGGCCTCTAAATTTCTTTCATGTCTCATTTGACCTAAAACGTAGACAGAAATCCTTTTTTAAAATAAAATTATTTGCTTCGAATCTCTCGAGAAAATTACCAGCCATATATTTCAATCTAAGAGCTAAAATCGCTTAGATTTTGAGAGCGAGACATAAATTTGCTTTCTGAAAAGTTTTATGCAAATAAGAAATTTTGCTATTTATTAAATTTGTCAAGATATTATTACTTTTTGTTTCTATATGCAGAGTTTTTTGTAGACAATTAATTTTTAATCAAAATATGCACTACTGCAAAAAAACAATAATTTTAAATGAAACTAATGATGGATAAATATCACGTTTGAATATAATTGTGTGAGAAATAATTTCTGCGTAAGCTTTTTTAATAGCTTTTTATTTTTGTAATTTCTAAATCAAATTACTTAACAACAATTAATGTTTATAGCTTTTAAGTAAATATTTGTTATAGTTTTTTAATTAAATATCAGTGATATATATATATATATATATATATATATATGTATAATAAATAAATATTTTCATTTTTATCAGATTAATTTTTATGTTTAAAGTGAAAGGCATATATATACTTCAATACATATAAATATTATTCATACATAGAAAGAAAAGCATAGAAAAATATTTAAAAAAAATTCTCGCGGTAGCATTTTTAATAAAATTTAGTATTCTAATCGGATACACTTATAATTATTATTTAGTAGAACATAATACAAAGTTACTTTTATTTATTATTATGTGTTCATTTTTATGTATGTGTTAGAAAAATAACTAAAATTTGTATAGACACAATGTTTTTTCCAAGCTGATTTTCTAAGTTTTTCCATCGCGAAAATAAAATGCAGCGAGAAACATGATTTTTTAATGTCACACACGTGTAGCGAGAGAAAATCTTGAAAAACGTATATACAATATGTTTAAGAAGTAGTAGGATTTTTTTCAATTTAATATTCCATCCAATTTAACTGTGAAGCATGAAGAGCGTTTTGAAAAATCGTGACAGTACAACTTTGATATAAATCATGAAATTTATGTTGTATTTTTGAGTTAAAGAGGATCTATACTGAATATATAGAATGCCATTTTTTGCATTATGCAATTTTAAATATCTATGTAATAAAATACAATTTAAGGTATCCGACTACCCTAAATTTGTGAATTTTGTCAAAAACTGACAAATTTTTCATGGTTTTGTTTTGCAGACCATCTTATTAGCTTTTTAAAAATACCAAATTTACTATTTTCCGTTCACTAGAACAAGAACTACAAGCGTTTTAGTAAAAACAGATGCCATTACTTTAAGAAATATGTCATACTTTAAAATGCGCTTTACTCGAAATGTGTGTTTTTTTTCAAATGCTCAAACAGGGACAGCGATTGCTCGAAAAGTTTTGAAAATAATGAACTGAAATTGTTTGTGTGTATTTTCTGCATAATAGTAGAAGTGTTTTAACTTCAGATTTATCAACCACTGCTTTATTACAAACTTTACAGTCCCTTATGTTAATATAATCAATATTATTTTAAGCAATTTCATGTAATAAATAAGATAAAGTGCTCTAGTTTTTGTAAAAAAATTAAAATATCTCTTATCCTAAAGGTCATTTCATAAATGAATAATGAAGCAACACATCAGAATTGAAAAATGGAAAATTTGTTCATAAACTAACTACTAAATGAGTTTCATGGTTTTTTTGTAAATTTTTACACATTTTTTCCCATTTTAGTAATAATATAATGTCTTTTTCTCTATATAATTCTAGCATATTTTTCTAAAAATTTACTAAATAAACTAAAGAATCCCAAAATATCCCCATATCTCCATTTTTTTTAAAAAAAAGGTTGCTGCAAGTAGTCGGATACTTTAAGTATTTTTGATTGGATATATTATTTTTTTAATCAGTTTGTCTTTAATAATAAAAATTATCCAATACGGATTGTAAAATATTCAATAAACACACAAAAACATGAAAATATAAATGTATCGTTAATAAATGTATCTTCGCATAATTATTTTGTAGTCGTATTTACTTCCCGTATTATATACATTCCTTTAAAAAAAAAGTTTTACCTAAGCTTTAAAGGTAGGATCAGGATGAACTTTAAAGTTGACGCATTTACTGACAATTACGAGGTATCTCCTAATAAGCGCGTGTATTAAAAATGCCGGCTGCAAGATATCTCGTAATGTGTGCTGCAATTTTAGATTTATTACATTTGGCCATTTGAGTTAGGAATTAATAGAAATTATAAATGAAAAATTTATACTTTGCAAAAAACCATATTAATAATCAATTTTAATTATTAAAATTCTTCTTAGATAATTAGTTTATAACATAATAATTACATATACAGTAGAACTTGGTTTTGTGTGGTCCTTTTTTATGCGATTTGTTTCGTGTGATTTTTTCAGTGCGTGCGATCTTTTTTTATGTGGTACCTGAATTTCAATGGTTTTGGCGCCACTGTAATGTTTTCTGTCAAGGTTCTCCACAAGGGTGTTCTCTACGCCCCTGCAATGTACATATATACACTTCAAAATACTTTGTTCATTTGTTATGAACAGTCTGCTGACAATGCACGCTCAGTTGCTTTCTCTCAATGCGGCAACAGCCCGCGCTTGATTGAAGACGAAACTTTCAACGACAGTGACATTATCAGTAGTTTGATAGATTTGGAAGACGGACAAGAAGAACAGGATTCTTGAAGAGCGGATAAAATGTAGGCAGGTATTCCATTATCCAACAAATTGGAAAAGCATTTTCTTAAAATAGATATCAATTCTGAAAGGAGTATGATATTTCACACTCACAAAAAGAGCTTCGATTATGCATATCTGTTTATCGTGACATTTACAAGCAATTGAAAAGCCTAACTTCGCCGCAAAAACTTATCCTTTACTTTATAATGACAAAAAAAAAAATCAATTGAAATTGTATCTTCAAGTGACGAAAGCGATTTTGAACTTATTCACCACTGGATATTGAGCGCTTTGGATTACGATGAGTAGTAGTGAATTATTCATGCGCATTTGGAAAACTTCTCCATGTATACAATGAGAAACTAAATGTTTTTAAAATGTTTTCATGTGTAATTTAATTATTCATTTTGTTACCGAAGTACTTTCTCATAAATTTCGTAAATAGTTAGCATATTTTCTAAGTGCGACTTTTTTACGCAGTTCCTCTCTATCATATTAAAATTTTTTTTTTGTAATACTTCGACGAAGTTGTTTGTTATAAGTAAGATATATGAAATTTTCAATTTTCTGTGTGCATTTTCTTGTACGGTTCCTATCTACCGCACAAAAACAGGTTTAACTGTATATATATATATATATATATATATGAATGTATTCCAAAAATTAAAAAATATTTTTATTGTTGTTGTTACGTATGATGAGCTTTAGAGCAAAGATCTACGCGAAGTGCAGAGTTGTTTGGACACACTGAAAAAAAAAAACCTAATTTCCTTACATTTTTTTTGTTGCTTTTTAGACATTTGATATGGCTTTGTAGGCATACTTTTGTGGGTGGAAGATGTTCTAAGTTATGAAAATCAGTTGCGTTTGTAATATAGTTGCTACTTTCTTCTACATTGTTGCAGTCACTATCAAGTAAATTCATAATAACTGATTCCCTAAATTGAAGCATCCTCAATATTTTGTTCCTTTGATTAATTTGGTTATAGAACATGTATGCATTCTGCAGGAAGATTTCGAAGTAGAGTAGTGCAGTTTTCTTGTACCAATGGATGATTTTTCTAAGGAATGAGTAGTAGGACATACGCGTTGGTCAGAGCAGTCAACACCTGCCATCCCCAAAGTATAATCTCTGCTTATATCTAGTTTAGTCTAACTTTTTCCATTTTTGTTCTTCACTCGAACCATTTTGTCTTTATCTTGGTGGATATAGTTAGCACATCCCGAAATGAAAAGAATACCTCTATGTACATGAACTATGGACATGAGTGGCTATTAGCACAGGGATCTTATTCAGTGATACCAGCTACGTGTTATCTCGTAGTGTTTTTTTAAAAATAATAACTATTTTAAATGCAGTAACAATATTATATCAATTACTTAATATTATTAATGCAACATTTCATATTTTCTTTAAAGTAAAACCTGGGCACCCAGGGCAAAACTCTCTAAATTTGCTTGACAGTGAATAGGTTAATTAATGTTACTTTCCGGTGATAGAGTCTAGTGTAATTGGTAAGAGTGCAAAAATTGGAGGATGTAGAGCAAACATTTATTAATATCAAGATTTATTACTTATAAGCTACATAAATATAAGTTGGTATTACAATGTAAATGTTCAGTACAGTAAAACAGTTACTTAACCTGTTGAACTAAATATACCGTTTTTCTGGATGTAATCTCAAATTTTTGTGCCATAATTGCTTATTTGGTACATCAACGATCTGAAAGCTGATTAGTCATAAGTTCGATGCCAGTTACCACCAGTAAACATGGTGTATAATATTTGTGTGACAAACTCAGTGAATTCAGTGAACTGAACATCAAACTCTTCCCATTTAGTGTCATGGTGTAAAAGCTAGGATAGCGAAAAACCAGCTCAAGAGTCATCATCACCATGACATAGTTCTGACACACATTCCAATAAGTTTGTACAGCAACTGTTGAGTTATGTAGATTCAAAATGAAAGAACTCATCATCATTATTTTATTAATCGCAGATATAGGAAGACAGTGCTTATTTTGAAAAGGTCATATATATAAAAGGTCATACTCAGCCATAATAAACTGGTGCTAGAATTTAGAATTAGTTTTAAAAGGAATTCTGAGTTGGAGACTATATGTTTCAACAAGGCCGATAATATAAATAAAGGAGATTTGCTTTTTATTAAACCTGAATGGTCAACAGCTCTAATGCAGTGTTAAAAGGAAATTTGGGAAAATGAGAGGCCATTGTCCTCTGTTTGGTTGTTTTTATTGGTGCAAAAGCTATATTTAGCCAAGCTGAACTAAGCTCTTAATTAAAAAAAATTACGTATACTTGTGATCTAGACAAAAATTATGTGAATGTATGAAAGGAAGAAAAAGGGGCGGAGGTGTAATAACAAGAAGAGTCGAAAATAAAGAAATATGACTAGGGCATCCCTTCTCTGGTGGGTCACATATGGTTACTAAAATGCAAGAAGCATCATTGGAGAAAAAAATTATTTGGGTATTTGGAGGTCATAAATCATGCACATTTGTAAAGAAAGTAAATCCTTCAGAGATGTTGTTATTTGATGGAGTTTAAGTATGGTGACGTTAGCCTGCTGTACACACAAGTATAGTGACAAACTATTCTAATTATTACAAATTAATCTTTCGAAAGAATCTTTATTGTATTTTAATGTATCTGGCAGAACTTCTATAATATACTATCACTGGCAATAAAGTTCGATGAATGGTCATGTAACATTAACGTAGATGAAATATTAACGAAAGTTGCCTTACTGTCCTTCGAAATAGTCACCTCTCATAATTATGTGTGTGTGTGAATCTCAGAGATCTGCTATATATACATGTCCTGGAAACTTTTCAAAAAGTCGTTTTTTGAGATGGAGTTCAAAAGCCCCGTCACGTTTCGTTGGATGTGAGGATTATCGTCAAATCTCTTTCCTTTCAAAGCGAGTTTGAGTCGTAGGAATAGGAAAAGTCTGGAGGATTGAGATCTGGCGAGAATGGAGGATGTTCAATTCACACCACCCACTTTTTTGTCAGGAACTGTTTGACAATATTGGCTGTGTGAGGGACAATGTCGTGAACAAAAAAACGTGAACCTTGTGCGTACTGGGGTCGTACTCTGGGTAGACGTTTCATGAAACGGGTCAAAATTTCGATGTACCTTGCAGCATTCATTGTCCAGTTACCATGCGCACAGGTAATTGACGATCTTTCGTGATTAATTTACTCACTTTCTCAATGTTTTCGTCCCTGATGGAGGTTGCCGGTCTTCCGCTACAGGTTTTGTCAGAAACACTTTCCCGGCCTTCTCGAAAACGGACGAATCTCTCGTACACACACTTCATGGACAGTGGTTGATCTTAATAAACACGTACCAGCATCAAATAAGTTTCTGCAGGTGTCTTGCCAAGATTAAAACAAAACATTAAATTGATCTTTTGTTCGTTCATTTTCCTGTTCTCAGTTAAGAACTAACGCACTAAACAAGCACTTTGTAAAACAAGTCTTACATAGAACACAAACGAAGCTCAACTGAACAACGGTGGTGGCAGATAGTCAACACCTACCACTACGCATGTACAACGTTTTGCTTCGCCATTGTAGCCAGATCGGCAGTTCTGACTTCATTCACCGAACTATATTGTCAGAGGATGTATTTCAAATACTATGAAACTCATACAAATAATGCTCATTAATCCTTAAGATTTAAAAAAATTTTTAAATTCAGCTATGAATCAGATAAGTAATATATTTGCATATGACAACTTACTTTTTTAATCAGCTTATATATATATATATATATATATATATACATATAATAACGGACACTCTGAAAATAATTCAAGACTGATTGTTCTAGAATTAATATAGCTTATTTCCAATTCTTATTATAAAAAACGAGTATGGCTTTCACAAACTTCGGTACCAAAATCGCAACATTTTCCTGAACACAATGTTAAGTTTTGGTTTCTTCTTTTATTTCTTCATTGGGTGCATAGTTGAGACTACACGGTGGATGTCATCAAAACTTACGTGAGTAGATCGTTTTACCTTATGGAACGCCATTCAACAAAAAAGTAATACTATAACTGGTTCAGTAATCTGTGCTGACTAAAAGTCTGTAGTAATTGAGAGCCAAAATGATACGCCTTTTCAGATTTAACTTCCTTTGGCCCAAATGGAGAAAAGTGAAGCGAAAATGAATGGAAAGGAAAAAAGGAAGACTTTATCCGCAAATCGTGACGAGACTTCTGAAAAGAGGATAAAGACTCAAGCTTCTGACAGGATTTGATCTATATCTCTATATAAGAGAAAGGACCAAGTTGAAAAGTAATTGAACCAATTTTTTTTCATGCATTTTAGAGACGTCTCGCTAGCTGAACAGTAATGAAAAAGACTTGCGCTCTACAAATTCTCTTTTCAATCAAGATTTGAAAAAGAGTAAAATTTTTGCCATTTCAGCAAGAAGAGCTATCGTCTCTTTGCCAAGAAATGTCTCAATTATTTCAAAATTGCGCTCGCTTCTTTTACGTGATGTGAGGTAAAAGGAAGATAACGTGTAAATTATGTAAAATTATCTCCTGTAGAGAGAGAAGTAAATTCAAAGGATAGCAGTATTTGTTTGGGATTCTTTTTAATACAGTAATACGTGATCTCTCGAAGAATGCGATTAAATAAGGCTCTTTGTGAGTTTATAGCATGGAAAATAAAACAAACAAATAAAAACTAAGAGTTATATTTATAATATGATTTAATAAAATAGTTTTTACGATTTTGTATTGTGTGAGGCTGCAGCAGTTTAAGGGCACAATCTAGATTATAGATAAAGAGAGAACCATATTAGCTAAAGTCCTAATTCCACAAATAGGCTTAGTGTAAAGTAATGGAAACTAATTAGAAGTGTTTTTGGAAAATGAACTAGCACCTCATCTTCCAAATTTTTTATTCTTTCAAATAAAATTCGTTATATGATTGAAAAGTCTACAATGTCATTTGGCGGAGTTGTGAAGAAGTTAGGAACTTCAGCTCTTAGCGCACCTTTGTTAAAGTTTTAGTGTGTTTTTTTTTTGTGTTTGTTAATTTAACGATGTATTACAGTTTGATGGAATTTTCCTCATGTTGCACATACCAATTTTATAGAATGACCATTGTGATTGACAGATAATGAGCAACTTTCATCTTGTAATGTATGTCAATACAGCTTTTTATTTTTCATTTAAAGACTCTTAAGATTTATTCTTCAAAAAATTTCTCATGAGCTACGAACTATTGATAACTCAACAGTAATAAGAACTAAACCAAGCTTAGTATATCATATATTTCTGCTGTAATATAGGATGGAACTCAAATAAATAATTGTTCATAAAAATCAACTATTTTATGAATCAACTATATGTTACATTACAAAAACATTACGCTTATCTCGAAACATATATCCGAAAAAACATATTTTATACTGACATGCTAAAATTTGGATTGTACGACTCAGTAAGACAGAAAAGGTTTAGTAACTCTAACATAGTAATGAATTGACGTAAAAAGATTTTATTTGCTTCTTTTATATTCCACCATATTCCACCATTTTCTTATTATTAATATCACTTCTTTCATGTTCCAATTTTTAATAGTAATTGAGTAATTATTTGGGGTAGTTGATAATAGGTTCAATTAAATAAATAATCCAGTGAAATTATTAAAAATCTTTTATCAAGCTAAATTATGCATCGACTATTGGTACTTCTTTAGTTAACATCAGGGTGTTCATTTTCCTTAATACGAGGGATGATCAGAAAGAAAGGTTACAAGCCGCAACATTTGAAAACTACATATTGTGGAGAAATTTATTTCCCCAGAGTGAAGACAAATGGCGTTACTTGTCATACGGCTGGTTTCTGGGAAGGTATCGAAAGTTCCCAGATGGTTCAGGACGATTGAAATGATAAGAGCTTAGGAAATTGGTCTCGTTTGGAAGTGCGAGCCGTTATTCGATTTTTATGGGCAAGGAATGTGTCCGCATCTGAGAGAGCAGAGTAGAATGAGCAGACAACATGTAGCGAAATGGTGACACTCTTTTCAATCAGCCAGACAGGATGTCGAAAACCGCAATATGCCAGGGAGTTACCGGCCAAGTTCTTCAACGACAGAAATCAACACGGCACGAATTGAAGAAATGATTCAAAATGATCAACGGGTAACTTTGAGTGAAATATCGTCAGTGCTGGGACTGATCTATGGTAGCGTGCAGCGTATCGTTTCTGATCTGCTGCGATATTCCAAGACAGTGCCTTGAAAACATCCGCTGAGACTTGGCTCAATGTGAACAGGAACCTGATTTCTACCAAGATGGATTAAACAAGTTGGTTCTGCGTTCTGATAAATGCCTAAATAGACTTTAGGTTTTAAGGTGATTATGTCGAAATGTGAAAGGCATGTATGCCTCTTGATTCCTTTTTGTATTTTCTGTCTATTGTTAATAAATATTTCTTTATTTGATTTGTAACCTTTTTTTCTGATCAATCCTCGTATATATACATTAAAGTATATATTTATAGCCAATAGAATATATGCGTTCAGTCAATGCTATAAAATATAAGGGAAATCTTTTAACACATTTACGTCTCTATTTGCTTAGTCTAGTCTATTTCTAATATCAAATAATTTAAGAGAATAAATGTGTTATATTGATTAGGTAAGCTCTTTTTCGAGATGCTAAAAATAGCAATCTTTTTGTTCTCGTTATTTGTCCATCAGTATTTCCTTAAACTCCCATTTTTATCATTAACTATCGTTGAGTTGTTTTAAACGAAAGAATTAATGAAGTAAGGTTAGGTTAAAACAGAATAGCTTCTCTGCATTGTTCATTACCAAAACTGATAACTCTTTTATACTACAGAGTGCCTAGAAAAATAATGAATGGATATAATGAGTTGTGATTTGATTATGTTCAAAAAGTTAAAATAGTTGATTCATGCAATAAAGATAAGAAGTGATTATGTCATACTTATTTTCAGTAAATAATAACTCACTTGGTGGTTAATGAAAAATATTTCTTTTTTTCTTTCCATTTTTTATTTCACATTATGTATCCGGAAAGATTCAATGAAAAAAAATCTACCGTAATTTTTCTGATTTAATTTCAATGCAACTGTCTCCACTGGATTGCTAATTAATACCACATTTATTTACATTTTGTTTTTTTAAAAAAAAAATTGATCTTTAGTTCAACAAGAAAAGTTTCAAAAGTAATTAATTGACAAAAAATGTGCTGAAGATTTAATTTGTAATGTGACTGATTTGTCCTTCAAAAAATAGTTTGAGCTTATTAAGAAATATTTTGAAACCCTTCTTTGCATGATGATATAAATTTCTATCACAACATTTAATGAACAAAAAGTTGTACTCATAATAAATGTACTGTAGGTTGTTGCTGGCAACTTTTTTCTAGACTTGCGTTATAAGGAACGTAGCTGTGTAAAAAAAATACCCTTCACAATAATTATAGCTTGTTTGAACTTACTATTTCACCATTTGTTGTGGTTGGTTAAATATTCTTTTACAACTAATCTCAGATTTTTTTAAAAATAAAAACGAGAATGAGTAGAAAAAAGGTTTGTTTTCTGTGTGTTTCAGTTATTTTCTGTACAATTTATATCGAATACCTCAAATAATCTTCCCAAACCATGTGTTACAGAAGTTTACATCATTATGTAGTTGTTTCACATCTATTGTATGATGAAAATGTTTTTTACTATATGTTTTTTTTATGTTATTTTTGTAGAGAAATTTAGAAAAGAGAGACATTGAAGTTTAAGACACATTGGATTAGTTAGAAGATGACCCTGATGATGGAAGTTCTGATAACGAGTACTGTGATGCAGATGAAATTAGAATAATAATAATATTTTTTTAAACTTTTTTAACTATCATCAGGAATAAAAATAATACAAAGATATATTTTTTATTTATTTATTTTGTACTGAACTTAACATGTAAATTTGCATGATGATTAATAGTTCCATCATACTGATTTTTTTAATGATTTTATATTACATATTTAAACCAGGATTTCTAAAAAATTAATAAAATTACCCTGATTTATTTCACAAAAAAGGAAAAAAAAACATGCAAAGAAGGGTTAATGCTTCAAAGTCATTTTAGAATGTTTTCTGTGAAGATTGTTACTGAAAGCTTTATTTTAAATACTAAAGTTTTGCATCAGATAAAAACTAATTAAAGGGAAAAGCACGTATAATTGATAAATATTCATTAAATTCAGATTTTTGCTTGTGAATTAATATCATTATGATTGTCAATCTAATTGATAACAGTGGAATTTCGAGACGAAATCAAGCGTCTAGGATAAAACATTTAAATTGGTATTTTTTTCTCCCAAATTCCATTCAAAAATATATAAGGACTTTGAGATCTCGTTAGATTTAAAATTTAAAGCATTTCTCATTGTTTTCCCCTGTATAGAACCAAGTTTTAAATAAAAAATTCTTTAGTTAAAAAATTCATGTTTCTTTAGCCAAACTATTGATGTGCCCTGAATTATAAAGATAATACATGGATTTACATAAAAATTCAAAGATGCCAAGATGTCGCTAATAAATACAGAAGATTAGTTTCTTAGTCTTAGAACAAACTACGCATTGAAAAAGAGAGGGTAATATTTAAAAAATTATAAAAAGAAAATCCCTAGTATATAAAGGAAATATTTTTCCTCTTGTACAAATTAGCAAATAGTCTTCAAAGTACTCCTTCTTTCTTTCTTTTATATTATAAAGGAGGAAGGGATTATAATAGAGACCAAAAGCAAATTTACCATTGCAAGCTCTTATTGTAAAATTTCGAAAGTACATTCAACCCTTTTAAAACAAAAAAAAATTAGGAGTTTCAAATAACGTTTTAAACTGATATGTTGATTACATTTTGAATTATTAGATTAATTCTGGTAAGAAACTCTTTGTTAAAGAAAGAAACTGATGAAAGAAAATAACATTCATAGAAACAAAACACAATCACAGAGTGTTCGAATCATATAAAATAAGTAAACATGAACTACAAATACGATTTGAATTTATTAGCATAAATACAATAACAATCTTATTTTAAGCATTATTAAAGGAAACTCAAATTAAACTTAAATAGGTTTATTTCTGAAGACTTCTTATATATTGTTAGGATTTTACAGTACATATAATAGAAACTCATAAAGTATATGGAAATATGATATGCAATAAAAATTGTACAAATTTTATTCGGAATAACGAAATAATATTGAAGTGTAAATGAAAACATTTAAATGAATAGTTACTTACATTTTTTAAGCTTAAATTGAAGTAATTTTTTGAGAAACTTTATTACATAAAGAAAATATTTCGCACTCAAAACTGAAAGCGTTGTCTGATCAAAATCGCATTTTAAATCAACAGGAATTACTATTCAACCAATAAAAATTCGTTTTTCTGTCAATAAAAATATAGTTTCATCTTTCTTCTATTTATTTTTTGTATTTTAAAATATAAGAAAATTTCTTGCAAAACATTCAAATTATTCAGAAATCTTTTACTCAAGTAATCCCTTTATCTCGGCATGAGTAATCCTTTCTGGAATATTTTGAGTAAATTATATTCATCGCTGGATTTTTTTCAAATGGTAGATTTAAAGTTGAATTCTAATAGGATGAACATTCTAATACATTTTGTGACGGGGCTATCCGCGAGAATTCATCACTAATCCTCTTGGGAAACTTTGGGGCCAGCATTTTTACTATTTCACAGCCTCTTCGGAAAAAACACGAGATAGTTATATGCTAATTATTTCAACTATATAAAGTCTAAATTTCGTAAATGTAAGAGAGAGGGAGTTGCCAAGCTGCATGTAAGTATCGTCGGTGAATTACTTCAACGAACTTAGCGCGCATTTGATAGTGATCAATTATTAAAGTAAAGTATTAGTTTAATCATTGAAGGAAATAAATTCAGCACCGACCTGAGGTTAGCAAGAGTTCGTCTCCTTGTCTATTCTGGTAGCTGAGATTACTTAGACGGGAATATTAGATTTGAGCATTAGATTTGAGTATTAGGATTAATTGACGTATTAGGATTAATCGAGGTATTAGGGAATCACTCTTAGGTTTCCACTTATAATTGAACTTGTGATTGTGTGTTATTGTGTTTGTCTGTCTTAAATAAATAATTGTTGCTATGGCTTTTGTTAGTGATGATATGTTTCCTCCTACACTTAGAGACGCGTCGGGCGGTGTGACCAGGGTCCAAAATAGGACTGAGTCACGACAATATTTTTACAGAATTTCTGCAAAAATTACTGCGAAAGTATTATTAAAATATAGGTGGATTTAAAGAAATTTATTAAATTCTATGCTTATTTTGAAAATATATCATTCAATTGACTTTTTAAGGTCCTATCAAAATATATGCATGAATAATACGGGCTGATGCTCTAAAAATTGTACGCAAGTCATACATAGTTCTGAACCACTAATGTGTTATTATTCCCATTTCTCCTTGTTTCTTCTTTTGATGACGAAATAATGCTAAAAATGATATAAACACAATTTGATGCATTTTTGCTCCTCTTAATTAAACTCGAATATTTATTGTAGACGAGAAATAAGAATGTTTATTCAGTATCTGCTTAATTTGTTTCATTATTAATAAGTTTCGAAAGAATTAGTAATTTCATGTCTAGAGGGAATGGTTCCTTTCGTTTAATTTTAATACGTTTAACATATATTTTTCAAGTTTTAACTGAGTGAAATTACGTTTCCTTGAAGTATTTATTTCATTGAAATATTATAATCTGTGCAGATACAAAAACTTTTGTTTTGTTTGAGATCATTTCTAATTATAAAGTTTTGTTCTCCTAAATAAAAAGTAAGTACTATCCAAATGATTTCTTTCGCAAAGAGTGATGGAATGAAAAAAAGTAATTGATATTATTCTAAAATTGTATTATTTATTATGTAATGTGAAACTGTGATTTAATGATATTTTTACGAATGAGAAAGTGATTTAATGGAAGCTTTTATATATATATAAGATGCATTCTGTGTAAATAAAAGTATTAAAACTTTACAGTGCTTAAGCTTAACTTATAAGGGGCCCCACACACACAAAGCTTCATTTTCAAAAGAAGTGTAAACTCAAAGTGCATTACTTCCAAACGTCTATAATGCACCTTGGGAGAGATATGGTAGAAGACTAATTAAGACTTTACGTATGCATAACAGATATCACACACACACACACACACACACACACACACACACACACACACACACACACACACACCACACACACACACACACACACACCACACACACACACACACACACACACACACACACACACACACACACACACACACACACACACACACACACACACACACACACACACACACACACACACACACACACACACACACACACACACACACACACACACACACACACACACACACACTGAGCATCCACCATGACATTCCAGTTCCAGTAGAGCATTTTATAGTTCCATTTATATTCAATGTGTGTGTGTGCTAGAGCCCCCCTTTCATTCTTTACACAGTACTAGATAGAATCAAGAATCGAGCAAATTATTCTCCATTCCTTATGCTGCGATTCAGAAGATACTCTTCAGCAGGATCTGTGAGAAATTTCTAAAATTCCTTTTATTTTATATGTATATTCAATGATTAAGGTTAAGTTAAAAATCACATTCAAATGATTTCATTTGCAAGTATTATGGATCCATCGTGTAGAGGAGGCCAATGCGCGTTAAATCCTCCACGTGGAGGCTCAATGTCCTCCCATTGGTGTGGTGAGGTAGTTAGGAGAGGGTGATGCCAGAACTCAGGTGTCATCCTCGTCACTTGATCAAGGTTCAAAATTACAAGGTCAATCGCCAATAGCCCTCATGTTGTTTTTTAGTGCGTTGTTAATAAAACTCGCTCTTGCAAGTGTTATGGAAATTGTTTAAATCCCAACAATATTTAAATTTTAGTAAGATATTGAAGAAATGTTTCTTCTAGATATACATTAGTTTGTTTTCCATAAAAACAACAAGTTTCGCTTAAAACGAGCTCCTAAGCATATGTTAAATGTTTGATTTGTTATTTTTGTAAGTTGGATCATATATATATATATAAACATTTCTTTCTCTGTATTTTCAGTCTAATGTTAACTTATAGGCTATATTTTACGATTCCTCTCTCTAAATAATTCTCAAGTTAGTGAATTACACTGCTGACAAGACGAATGTCATATCAGTAGATATCAGAAGACAGGTCAGAATTTAGTAATCTTCAAATGTCTTTGAAAATGATTTCGTCTATCTATCTCTCTAATTTCCTCTAAAACTTAGATCCTTGCCGCTCTGTGCTTCATACAAATATTCCACGACTAGTGTAGCTTAAATGGGCATTCATTTCACAATCATGTTATTCGTACAGCTGTCAAAAACTTCAGAACTCTTCACACTTCAATTATTCTAATTTCCTAACATGGTCTTTTGCAAATTAATTCAAAACTTGTGCGTTTCCAAAGAAAGGCAGTATTTTTTTAAATAATTTATGTCAAATAAATGTACTCTATAATAAAACGAGAAGTGTGTTTGAGAAGAGTACAAATTTATTCTAGTTTAATCCTCACTGGAATATTCCCACTCCTCGAAAGAACAATTAAATTGTTAGACTGATTTAATGCTTATAACAGAGCTTCTCAAACTTTCTATACTTGCGACCCAATTGTCAATCATATTTTTCATCGCTCCCTCCCCCCCTCCACACCATAATATAACAATAATAATATACTTTGACGTAAAGCTACAATACGTGATTTTAATCATAAAACCGTACAAATTATCAAGACAAGTATTAAATTTTGTACTTAATTTTATGACATGCCCATAGGGTCACTGGTAATTTTTTTCTTATTAAACTTATTCTTAACTTATAATATTCTTAAACTAATTATGAAACACATTGTGCAGTACTGATACATTTATAAGAGTATTATATCAGTGTAAATGTGTATTTCATTTTTTATTAAGTCAGAATGTATTTTGTTTTGCTTTTTTTCAGTAAATTAATATTTTTTAAAAATTATTTTTCGTTTTCGCTTTTCGATATGCCCGTGCCCTCCTTGTTGGGTTATCACGCCCCCAGTTTGAGAAGCACTGTATTGTAATAAAATGGTAGATTCTATTTATCTTCTTAATTCCCTATAAGATCAAGTGTGCGTTACTTAATACACATTGATTTAAATTAAAAATGTAGATTTATGTTATGGAACAGCCTTTTTTTTTCTTTATAGGTATCGAATAAATTTGAAATGGAAAAAAAGAATGATATATAAATTTATAAGTAAATATATACAAGGCAAAATAGTATTATTTTCCCTTAATTGTATGCTATTACTTGAATTTTAAAACACTCTAGCTGTGTGTTCGAAAACAACATTAGAGCTAGGGTTTGCAGCCCAAGGGGAGGGGATCCCGGTGTTTTTTCCAATCCCGAAATCCCGGGATTTAACTTTTGTTTGAATTATATTTAAAAATTTTTTTCTCATAAAAATTTTCTAAGAATTTAATTCTTCAAAAATTTATATTTTGTTTATGATATATGTACCTAGAATTTTTTTGTGCAATTATATATAAGTGATATAGGTAAAATAAAATATCTATAGGCACAGCTCTCATTTCTCGTATTGGAGAACGTCACACAGATCTAAGTGGCTCACAGCAATGCTTACACAAGAATATAAGCAACATCTCAAGAATAGATTTTGTCAAAAGTCCTTCTTCAGTTAAATACCGTTAGTTAATAGTGGGCCTGCTTAAAAGACTTGAGACACTTCAAATCCCATTGCATTACTAACAACTCATGCAACTGGATCTTCAATTTCAAATTAGGTAACACTTGAAATTGATTCACATTCTGATTCAATAACTGGATCAATTTATATACAAAAACCATTAAGTGTAACAGAACTAAATAAAGTTACCAGGTATATGGACCAATGCAGTCCATTAGATTTGAGACATTGTCATCAAAAATTCAAAAAGAAATGTCTCTTTTTTGAAAATGGAGGGAGACGTGGTGAGTACCTGAAAAGAACATACTCCTATTTAATGACGATAATACCTACTAGTAAAGAATCCAAACGCGCATTTTCTTCGGCAGGACAATTTGTAACAAAAATAAAAAGCCGTTTCAACGATGAAATGCTGGACTAGCTGTGTTTTTTAAAAGCTTATTTACAAAAACACAAAAAATGAAGAAATGCTTTTTTTTAAAAAAAATCATTATATACTATTTTTATTTGTGTTTTATGATGAATTAATTATTTTACTTGTTTCATTAAAATAATATTAAACCAATTTTAATTATATTTTGAGTTTTATTATACAATTTGAACTATGCAAATATGTAAGTATTTTTAATAGTCCAATCTGGAACCAATCCCGGGATTTGGATAATGTAATCCGGAAGTCCCTGGGATTGAAAATATGACACGAGATTGCAAACCCTAATTAGAGCTATATTTAATTTCTCACTTGAGAGATTTATACTTTCCGATTTTCAGCTTATATTCTCCCCCCCCCCCAGATATTTCAAGAGAAAAAAAGTTGACTTTTATTGGCACTTATTCCAAATAAACCTTTTTTTTCAAAACCCCATTAATTTTAAAATATTTCTTTTCACAGGATAAAATGGGCTGTTGTAGCCTAGTAGTCATGATCACGAACTCGTATCCAATGTTGTTTCTGTCAAGTACTAATGGTACCAAAAATCTTCCGTGTAAAAAAGATGATGCACATTTAATCTATTGAGGCGGGAAGTCCCAACGTTGGCGAGGTGCGAAGATTTGGAAAGTGGCTTGTCACATCTGCTGTCGTTCTAATCACTTGATCATGGTTTAAAATTATGAAGTCTATCATCGGCATCCCTCCTGCTTTTTCTGAGTGCAACGAAAATAAAACAATAAATCAATCAATTCAAGATAAAATGAATTACTTATGATTCTTGTCATTAATATATATATATATATATATATATATATATGTATTTATGGCCAAAAAACACATGTTCAATCCCACTTTTATATAAATTATTTTATGTTAAAGAGCTGTCCTAAGTCAGCAATGTTTATAATTCTGTAGCATTGATATTTTTATTTTATAAATTCTATTGATTTTATAATTTCTAATATTTCTAAAATCTTATGTCTGGTTTATCTTACAATTTCGATCTTTTTCAGTTTTGATGATTATTGATTATTCATCTCTCTTTAGTAGAGAATTATGACTATATATATATACAAAATAATTATAAACCTAAGATAACTAGTCAAGATAGTAAAAAGTATTAGCCACAGTAGCCATATACATACATATATGTTGCGTGAGTAAGTGAGCGAATATTAACGTCGCACTGTTAAGCTACAGGAGGGTTTTTGGAGACGGAACTCATAATTTTGAATCACGGTCAAGTGACGAGGACGACACCTGAGCTGGAACCTCTTCTCCAAACAACCACACCAATGGGAGGACGTTTGAGCTCTCGGTAGATTTAAGATGCATCGTTCCCCTACACGTGGGGAAGAGTGGTCTTCAGTGGTATTGGGCTCGAACTCATGACATGCCAGCCACGAGTCCGTTACCTTGACCACTATATAGGCTACCGCGGCCCATATATATGTTGCAACATTTCATGTGTAACGGCTGTTTTTGGAACAAAGATTTTTACTTTCGTGGTATTGAGACACAGATAGAAATGGAAAACATACCATAATTAAATTAACTTTTACTCTATATAGAAGGTCACGGTAGTACAATTGTTAGATTAAAGATGTGAACAGTAGATCGAAGAGAGAGGTTTAAACATTACTTCAACAAAGATTATTGAGTGAGAGAATGAGACTGCTCTTTGATAATTCTAGAACTTTAAAGTCATATTGGTAAACAATTTTGGATTTGATTTTTAATTTATATCTCTCTATAAAGAAACACGAGGGCCTTTGGTGACGGACCCCATAATTTTGAACCATTGTGAAGTGACTAGGATTTTACATGAGCTGGCATCCCCTCTCTAAACTTCCACACCATACCTACGGCTGGAGTTAGACGCTCGAAAGATTTAGCGGGTGTTAGACCCTCCACACGGAGGGTTTTTAATGGCACTATGTTTTGAGCTCGAGAACGGCGGTCATGTGTTCGCGGCAAGGACCACTGAACTTAAGAACATAGTACAGTTTAGTGTTAATTTTAACATATATGACCATCAGGGTGGAACGAAAATTTCTTTTCTATTTCTTTTTCGATATCTACACTGAAAATAAGTTGATCTTAGCCTAGTTAAGTTTAAAAAAAATCTTTTACTCGTACACATTTCACTTCAGATTTTGAAAAGTGGAGAAATTTCGCTTTTTCATCGATTTTTTCTAATTATTTATATTACCAATGCCGTAAAGCTATTTTTCTAAACGTAAAGTTTGGGATATAAGAGAAAAAAATTAAAAAAAAAATGTTTAAATTTAAAGCATTTATTTTTCATGCATAAATCTTGAAAAAAATTTTTTTTTGTAAAATTAATCGCATTGTGCATTATTTTATTCAACTTCATTTTGCTATCTTTAATTATTAAAAAATAAATAAATGATAAATATATTTTACATTTCTAATATTTTTACACTACATGGAGATCTATTAGCATAGTTTAGAAATTATTTAACAGTTGCTCGTATATTGTAATTTAAAGACAGAGTTTTGAGAAAATTTGGGTGATTTTGATGGTGATGAAAGAGTCATTTTGGAAGTATCTAACCAATATAATATTGGTCATTACAGACAATTCGAAATCAATTCTTTGAGATAAGAAAAACCCACAACAATTTTAGGACAAGGGTTTAATACCAGTGGTGTTTGTGAAGCCTTATCCTTCCGAACCAATGGACCATATCACTTTTCATGTGCTTCAAGGACCGTCTAGACGCTATAACACAAAACATTCTTATTTTATAGGATCTCATAGACCTGAGAAAAGTCTTATTTTTATTTATATAATACAGAATACCTTTTGACAAAATTTAGTATTTTTTTTTACAATAGGTATGCAATTATGTCATAATGAAAAACTAACCCTTTTGCTAATATAAACAATAAGAAAAATAAATAAATAAAATAAAAAAAAATAAAAAAAGAGTCATATAAAATTCACGAAGAATATGTACATGGCCACAAAAACCAAACGAACATATGTTCTCATATTTTTTTAACCTTTTAATTGTCATGCCCGAGATTATATCGGGCATTGATTTAGTGCTTCATAATATCACCCCGACTATTATACGGGGTAATTTTTACTTTGAGTAAATCTTATTGTTATACCCGAATACGTACATATCGGGAAAAGTTTATTTTGACTTCATGTCTTTGTTAGCTCGAATCTATATCGGGAAAAGTCAATTTAGGTTCACAAAACCGAATTACTGAACTACTAATAGGTATTCAGTTTTAAAATTTTTATTTTATTTATTCTTTTTAGAAAATAATGCTTCACTAGAAGTGAAATTTGCTACTGTCATGCTGTATGGCATCTACTTAAACGAATACGCAGTTGCTATAAAACCTTACAAATTTTTATGTATACACCTGTAATTCAAAATATCAGTTTTTAACTACTAAGTACATTTTATTTTGTACTAAACGTTTGATTTTTGCAAAAAAAAAAAAAAAAAAAAAAAAAAATTGTCAATTTATGTGTATCCAAATCATCAAAATAGCTTCATAGTTAAAGGGTTAATGGTGACTTTTTAGCTAAAAAGAACGTGAAGATCAAATATGTTTTCTTTTAGTCATACATATTTTTAAATTTATTTCTTTCAAAATTTTTCTCAACATCTATTTATTTGTTTCATCATAGGGATCTCATATGTTCATGTCTTAAAAGTATTTTTATATCCAATTTTTAAATAGAATATAAAATATATCCAGTTGTTTTTGACATTTTTAATCTTTTACCATGATAACGATGTAATAGCTTTTTTATAACTCATATTCACTATTTTAAGTACTTATAAGACATTCTCTGTACGAAAGACCTTTCATACGACTATTTTTCATATTCAAGTAAACACAAATGTAAATAATTCGGTGTTTTTATTCTGTGAATGACACACATGTATTTATTTTTAATGCATTTTTATTTTTGACTTAAGCAATATTTAAAAAATGGAAAACGAAAGGAAGAAAGACCATCAACTAGGTGGCTGGATAACGTTGAAAACGTTTTAAGGATAATTGGAGTAAATCGACGGAGGATTAATGCAAGGATGAGGCCAGATGGAGAAGACTTCGCATGACAGCCTAGTCTTGCAACAGGCTGTAGAGCTAAAGGAGAGGAAACATTTAAAAATTTTAATAGTAATTCGTAAGCGTTGAGAAGTACTTCGATTGCGTTTTGTAAGATAACTGGAAAATTATCAGTTTCAAATACCAAAAGATGAAATGAGAACCACAAACTATAGAAGACTTTAATTAATTTTATTCTTTGCTTTAAAAATAATGAAGTTTTTTCCAATTAATGTAAAAGTATCAGAATCTGAAATAATGTAGATATACATACTTAAACATAAAATCTTTAAATAGCATATAGTGAAGTGAGAAAGTTTGGAAAGAGACACAACAGCTAGAGTTTGCTTCTTTTTTTTTGCCCATTACTAAAAGTATAAAATAAAAAGCCGAAAATATTTGTGTGGTCAATGACGAATCTGATCCCATTTGTTGAGAGTTAATCTTTCTATCATAGCTCAGGTGTCGTGCTCGTCACCTGAATGCGGTTCGAAATAACAAGAACCGTCATCGATAGCTTCGAGATGCTTCTGTGATAATTGATTAACAATCAATATTCATGTCATGGGAATTCAAATTATATTAAAACAATGACACGAGCTGTTGACAACAAAACCTTATGTTTCCAATTCAGAGTCAGGTGACGAGGATTACACCTGAATGGTATTTCTTACTCCATATTTGCAAACTTAACGTAGCGAGAACTTTCAGGTGTGTATAGTTCCCTTTAGCTTTCATAAGCCCTCAATATTGTACGTTAAAACAAGAATTTGAGCATACATCACTTGAAGCTTTTTTATGTTAGCCGCTAGGCCACATAAAAAACTCCATTTCCATAGATATTTTAAAGTGTTCACTTAGGTTAATACGGAGAATGAATGAGTATTAACGTCGTACTATTCAGCTATACACGAGGGCTTTCGGTGACGGACCTCGTAATATTGAACCATGGTCAAGTGACGTGGACCATACCTGAGCTGGCAATCCTCTCCCCTAACTACCACACCACACCACCGGGAAGACGTTTGAGCTCTTGACAGATTTAACGTGCATCGCTCCCTTACACGGTGGCTCTTCAGCGGCTTTCAGCTCGAACTCAGGACACGCCGGCCACGAGTCCGTTACCATGGCCACTAGGCTACCGCGGCCATCATGGAGAATAATAGGAGGAATAATTTTTAAACATATATTGAATATTTAGCTACTTCTCTGAAGTAAAATAATTGACAAGCAACTAAGAAAAAATTTGTTTTACCTAAATGCGACTTTTTAAGCCCTGAAGATTTATTTGATCGGGATGAAAATAAATGCACAAAAATTGTTTGTGTCCCAAGGCTTGTGTCCCACTGTTAGTAAATGTCGCATTTTATTTTGCTTTGTGAGATATATAACTTAAAAATAATTTTATTAATTATTTTTCTTCTATTGTTTAATACTTCTAAACAGAGAATTAGGAAAAATATACGTGGGTGGGAATTTTATTTAATTTTTATATCTGTCAATTTCATATGACAAGATGACATATACTAAATATGCACTTTTAAGTGACCCGCGCTTTACTGAAATACATAACAGTACGTCTCTCCAATGTAATGGTTAACATATAATTGAAAAATTTACTTGTTCAAGTTTATTTATTGCTGCACATTTATAAGTGCAGTTGTTTGCTTTAAAATAACGTAAAAAACTCAAAATAGTAGGTTTAATATTTGAATAATAATTTAAATAAAATAATTAAAGATATGGATTGATTGCTGTACTTTTCTTTCACAATCTTTATTTTAAAAGAAAAATATCTTATTAACTTCACAGAGCAAGAATTGAGCAATGCATTAAGGTATCCAACTACGTTCGGAACCGTGATTTATAAAAAGTGTTTAAATGGACATTTTTCATGATATTTAGTGTCACTTGGATTAAAATACATGCATAAAATTGTTTTAAAACTATTATTATTAGAATAAAAAAATTATTTAAATGCAATATTTTGGCAAAAAATGAACTTATAATTACCTAACTTCGAAACATTCTTCTTTTGTGAAAAATGCTTCTATAATAATAATGTTTTGTTTATGTAAAGCAAAGATTTCTCCAGAGGGCCTGAACTAGGATTTTTGAAAAATTCATATTTTCAGAGTCACTACCAATTTAAATAATTATCGGTGTTTTTTTTCTTAAAACTTCTTCACTCTGTTGTATTAAAATATGGATAAATCCACTTCTAAGTTACATACTTCAAAAATCCTAGTTCATGCTCTGTACAGAGGTCTGAGCAATAGTATATAGGCAAAATACTATTATTATAGAAGCGTTTTCCATAAAAAAAGAATGTTTTGGAAATAGGTAATTCTATGTTCTTTTTTTTTGCCCAAATATTGCATAAAAATAATTTTTTTACTGTAATAATATTCTTAAAACAATTTTACACATTTATTCTAATCTAAGTGACACCAAATATCATAAAAATTATCCATTTATAGGTTTTTGCAAAATAACAGTTCCGAACGTAGTCGGATACCTTAAGCGATAATATCATTTAACGAGGAGTACAAAACTGTGTATGCGTAATCTGCAAAAAAAATAGTTTTACAAAACTTGTCAAAAGTTAAAAGAAAATAGACAAAATGCATCAAAAGGAGAGAAAAAAAATCTAAATCCTGTCAGTGAAAATCACAACTTGTTCATAATAAGAAAAATTAATGAAAGAATTTGTAAACAAGAACAAAAAAGCATTAAAAAATCCCCAAAAGCTTGTCAGTAACTTGTCCCTTTAATCAAATCTTTTAATTTTATAATGACTGGTTCTAAATCCTTCAATTCCTTCCGAATTTTAAGGAAACTTTTTTTTAATGTTCTAATTGAGGACCGTCCCGGTCCCTTTATAGACTGAAAGCCGGATCCGGAGACCAATGGTCGGGATCGATAATAGGTTTGAACACGGGCTTCGCTTCGTCCCCGAGGGTTGGAGTCGATCGTCCCTCGATTATGACGCATGCGCCGTAAATTCATTCGCTTTCTCTCTTTTCCCAAGCATCAGGCATCACAAGACATGTGCGATCCAAGCACTGAAGTTGTGCAGTTGACCGGCTCTCAACAACGTGGAATGTGATCGGTAAAGATGTCAGATTCTGAGCCGTAGAGTTTTGCGTGGCAGCTTCGCTTTCTCACCGGCGTGTGCTTATACTCCGGCTTAGGTCCTAATTTAGGATTCTAAGCTGTGAGGTATTAACTATTCCGATAAATATTAATTAACGATCTATTTCTCGGAATGAATTTTAAGTAAAGGGGAAGATAAGTTTTTTCCTTGAAAAACTTTTTCCGGAAAAAAAAACTTTTTGATCGACGAACTTTATTGAAAGACTTACCGAAAGTTTATTTATACGTTGAGTTGGACTTGCAATTGTTGAAAAGTGTCGAACTTTTAAATCGAGTGAGATATATTTGAGAAAGACATTAAAACTTTTAAAAATTCCCAAAGGGTATTTATTGTTACTGAGTAAAGGAGTTTAAAGTTGGAGAAGTTTTTGAAAGACGTTTATCAAATAACGTTGATTGATTGAATGTTTATTGAAACTCAATACATTATAAAAAGCAACATGCTTATTCTATATTGTCTCATTATCAGTATCTTGACCGTCGATGTTGTGGATGGTCAAGGAAGTCGACGTCTGATGTCGAGAGCTGTTAATACAAAGTATGGGAGCATAAGGGGAATATCCATAAAGTTTCCTAACAGGAATATAAAACCTGTGGAAGCTTATCTTGGTATCCCATACGCAAGTCCACCAGTAGGACGACTTCGGTTTATGCCTCCAGTTAATCCAAGCCAGTGGAGAGGTGTCCGCACAACTGACAGATTCGGACCCGTTTGTCCACAAAGATACCCGGACATCCGAAATGAATCCGAATCCTTGCGCAACATGCCAACTGCAAGGCTTGAGTACTTGAAGAAGATGATTCCATACCTGCAAAATGAGAGTGAAGATTGTCTTTACTTAAATGTCTACTGTCCAGGTAAACTATTCTGTCATGTTTTTTACTGCTTTGCTACGTAGTTAGTGCATCATATGCAATTAACTTTTCTAAAAGATAATTAGTGATTCTTAAAAAGTAGAATTAAGGTATATAGTTGATAGATTCTTGAAAATTTGACTAAACATTTTATGAATTAAGTTTTTTTTTGTTATTTTAGTTAAAACTATTTGGGAACCAAATGGTGTCTAAAATATTTTACATGTTATTTGCATGGCATGTGTTATGAATAGTTGTAGACATTTCACTAATATATATATATATATATATATATAAATATATATATCTATATATTATAGTTTTTAATTATTAATATTTTATTAAAAGGTACATAATAATGAAAGTTTTATTTTATAATCAGGATATTGAAAATTGCTTTTTCATGTTTTTACTCCATAATTGAAACTTCTTTATGGTATATTTTGTTGGCATGATTTGTGTATGATAGGATGCTCGATTCTTTTGAGAAATAAATCCATCTTTGTTCATTTACTATCAATTAGAAATTAAAACCGTATGTCTGTATGTTAAATGAATTGTCTGTATGTCTCGTATTGTCTGTATGTTAAATTAATTGTCTGCATGTCTCGTATTGTCTGCATGTTAAATCAATACCTTAAGAACTTTTGAAATTGAATATAGTTCAAATTACATTAAAGTAATGAATATTAATTATAACTTATAAATATCATTATATTTGTCTTAAGAAATCATGTAGAATAATTTTGCAAGTCTACTTTTTCTATGAAAATGAAAAAAAAAAAAATATAAATGTTACAATCCTTTATTAGTACTTGTAACTAATTATTAGTGGGATAATTGTCCTACAGAAATACTTTGAACTCTAAAAAGATCAATGAATTTAATTTAATTTAACTTCGATAATGAACTTAGTATTTTTGACCACTGTTTAAAGAGAACGATACGGAAGTAGATGCTTTAATCACCTAATTGGTTGGAGTGGTCTGAGCCTCGTTTTCTTAAGAGAGCCAAAGGCCCTATTACTTCTTCTCTCCCTAGTAATCTGGACTCGAACTTGCGACTCGGCTTCGATTTCGTGTGATATAAAGCTCACGTTCTTAAACATTGGGCTACTGAGGCACAAAAAATGTGTAAAGAAATTTTATAGAAAGTAATTGATACACATGATTATGAAACATATTAAATTAATATGATTTTGTATTTGTTTTTACAAAAAAAAAAAAAAAAAAAAAAAAAAAAAACTTTTATCTAACTGATATAGTTATGACGAAAAAAATAAATAAATTCAATTGAAATAAGAACGTGTTCTTTTATATATTGCTTAGAAATAATAATATTTTACTAATATTTTTTATAATTTAATTTGAGTTGTGTAGAAACGTTTGAAAAGATTTCTTTGTTTCAATAGGATAAATTTCAAAGCATATTCATCATACAAAGGCAGATACTTAAAATGTTTAAAACAATATTAAATTTCAGTCAACATTTTTTATTACTGTTTTACTAAAAAGCCTACGAAATACAATTAATTAATTATTTTTTTACCTCTTATTTGTGTTCAAGTAGCATGTTTGTAACAAATTGAACTTTGCATGCATTCAAGTGAATTTTAAATCCTATTAGATATAACATTCAAAAAATTACATTGATTACATTGAGCAAGCTTAGAAATTGGTCTACCTATTACCATCACTTTGGAGCAATGCGAGAGCTATTGGTGACCGACCCCGTTAATGTGAACCAAGGATTTAAGTGGTGAATAGGACATCCGACCGATCTCCTACCTTACTCTCCATTACCCACTATATTCCACTTGAGGAATTCCCCTTTTAGAACCTAGTCAAAGCTACGGCAACAATCCACATACGAAACAATAATCTTTAGAGGAGCCAGGACTAGAATGCTACCGGTAATAATCTCTCACAACTCTGTGTTTCTTTTAGTTATAAAATTAATATTTTTCTTACAATTATGCAAAAACTCTTTTGTTACGGATTTTTTCCCTAATGGGCTTCATATTAGCAACTTAGCCTTTGCAGACACGACAAGTCCCCAAAAGTGAGAGCCATTTCAGTTATGGCACCATCTATTGGCGGCTCTCGCTAATAAATTTGGAATCTTGAATTAATTTAATGCAAGTTCTCGCGTTGGATGCTAAATATTACCGAGAGTTCAAGAGTGAGATTGATACTGGAGGGATCATTTACATGCCACATAAAGACATGACATGCGTGCCTACGATTTTCGCATCCAGAAACTCTGACTTCAGCTTGGGTCGAGTGAATGAGTGAATATTAGCATCGCCCTATTTAGCTTCATGAGGGATTTGGTGACGGACCTCTTAATTTTCAACCACCAGCCTAGGTCGAACCCGCAACCTTAGACTTACTAAGCGGGCTCCCTACCTCTAAGCCACTGGAGCCGACTTACGGATTTTATAATTCTAAGTCGAGACCAAGAACACTTTAGCTAGCTCCTTGGTCCGAAAACAACCACATAGCTCCAAATGAGAATTTTGAATGTCGCAGATAAATGACCCTATTATTCTGCTCATTGATCATTAGTTTCGAGCCTACAATATTTCAACAACGAAATTCTCACATTATCAACGAACAAGATAGACTCAATTATGAGTGGTTCAAAGCTCAAAATTGTGACGAAAAACCTGATTATATGTATTTAACCTGGCGTAATGGGCTACTGAGGTCTTGATTAGATTGCTTGTGGGCAGCCTTACATTAGAGTTAATGTATATATAATTGTGAGAGGACAGATCACAGATGCGACTTATTTCGTTTGAGAATTTATTGAAGATGCTCATTAATTATTTAATTTATCATCAGATTAAAACCATATGAAAATATACTTATTCCAATAAAATGTTTGGAAGTTAAAATGGATAAAATAATTAAGAAAATTTATTTATTTTTATTTACAAGGGAGTTTTGCTCTAGTGTTTTTATTTCTGAGTGACTTGATCATTTACTACCAAACAAATGAGGCTGATTGTCTATTCGGAAAGACTTAGTTTAGCTTGAATTAGGTAGATTAATATTGGCATTCAGTTGCTCACACAAAAATTTATTTGAGGTGATTCCTGAGATAACATCTTATTATTGTGGGAGTGGTAGCCTAGTGGTGGTCAAGGTAACGGGCTCGTGGACAGCGTGTCAGGAGTTACAGCCTAGTACAGCTGAAGACCGATTGTGTAGGGGTCGATACACGTTTAATCTGTCGACGCTCAAACATCCACCCGTTGGTATGGTGTGGAAGTTAGGAGAGGGGTGCGAGCTCAGGTTTCGTCTACGTCACTTGGCCATGATTCAAAATTACGCGGACCGTCCGCAAAAAGCCCTCGAGTAGCTGAATAGTGCGACGTTAATATATTGATTCATTCACTCACTCAAGGCCGTTGATAGCCTAGTGGTTAGAGCATCGGACTCCAAACCGGAGGGCCTGGGTTCGATGCCGATGCCACCAAATACCCTCTGAGTACATGCTCGTTAAATCAGTGGGTCCGAAAGTCTTGTGGGCTGTCACAGCAGAAACCACGGTTGCGGGGTTCTGGAGAATAATTCCCTCCCCTCTAGTATATGCCTAAATTGGGAAGGTTGAGTTAGGTGGTGGTGCCATCTATCGCGTAGAAGTCCAACCTGTCTCAGGCTCTGGCAACTTCCCTTCTGGAAGGACACTACAACTCACTCAACATCTTATTCTCCGATTTTTCATGTGTGATTTCGCGAAAAACAAGTCTTTAAATTCGAGAGCTTTATTATTCACCAAGTTCAAGTCAAGTCGTTAGCTTTAAACCTTATTTCGCCAAAGACTATAATGCAATGTGAAGTGGTTTACCACTGAACTCAGCCCTCAAACTCATGGCGTGGTTTAATGTGGGTATTATGAGATACAAATGAAAGTTCAAACGTCTTTTGACTGTAGTTCTAGATTTTGAATCTCCCATCGTCAATAGAACTCATATAGGTCTATATAAGCTAATGTTAATTCAATCCAACAAACTATCCATTTGCTTTATATCCTTTTGGATTTCTAGACAATGTTGTATCTTGCAAAAAAGAGAGCCGCGGTAGCCCAGTGGTCAAGGTATCGGATCGTGGCTGGCATGTCATGAGTTCGAGCCCAGTACCACTAAAGACCCACCGTATAGGGGAGCGATGCGCGTTAAATCTGTCGAGAGCTCAAACGTCCTCCCTTTGGTGTGGTGTGGTTGTTAGGAGAGGGGGTGCCAGCTCAGGTGTCATCCTCGTCACTTGACCATGGTTCTAAATTACGAGGTCCGTCACCGAAAGCCCTCGTTTAGCTGCACAGTGCATCGTTAATATTCACTCACTCACTCACTCATCTTGCAAAAAGTGTGGCCACCATTATTTTACGAAACCATCCTTGTGTTGATAAATGGTACTAAAATGTGGGCTCGAGTCCCACCATTATCCTGTGAAGATTTCGACATTCAAAGAGTAGTTCCAAATGTTTCTTGTTCAATTAATTTAAGTTTAAAAATCACAAAATCTATCACTGGCAGATCAATGTGTATCTGTAATCAGACTGTACTGTGCAAAACAATCGAACAACTCAGACGTCTTCGCATCGTTGCCTACCACGGCTTTAAATTTTGTGATTCATTGCTGATATAACTCTCATGTACGGGATTTTCCGTTTTTTCACCCAAGGGCTGTGGCAGATCTTTCGTTTAAAAGAACAAAACTATCCTCCCAGATAGATCAACATCCTGGAACTCAGAAAAGTTTCACGAGCCCCAGCCTATAAACCTGGAAGTATTTAATTTTCAAAAATATGTTACAAATAAATGTCCTCGCACAAGAGGAAACATTATATCGACTCACGGTTGAATTTCCAGATGTAAGTAGCTGTTGGTATATATTACACAAGGCACTTTTTGCAATGTCATTTTTTTTTACAATAAATTGCGATAAAAACTTTGAATAACTAAAGCTAATGGACTAATAATACTAGCTTATACTAACCTATAAGAGGAAAAAAAATAAAACCTCAATAAATTAAAAGGGGAAAACAAATATTCAAAAAAAGATTTTAAAAAATGACAAGAGAGAGTAAAAAAATACCCAGGAGAAACCCATTTGGGCAAAAGGATAAATTTCAGACGAAAGCAAATAAAAAACCCTTAAAAATTCCCTATTGAGTTTAATTGGAAATCAGGAAGTGAGTTTCAGATAGGAAGTGAGTTTTTAATGAGTAATAAGATTATTCTTGTTATGATTACTCAAACAGATCTGTCTGGTACTATCAATGGCTTTAATTAGATGGATTTCTTTAATCAATGGAAGCGGAATATGTAATGGCCATTACTTCTAACGGAGTCACAGTTGGAATTAGCTTTTGGTATAAATAGGATAATAACGGTTCACGATTCGTCGAACACGAATAATAAGAGCAAGAATTAATATTAATTTGATGTAATTTTTAATCTGAAAAATGTGATGCTAGAAATATTCCAATAACTTTCCCAATCCTGAAAATTTTTTTCTGCGGACGTTTTAATACTTTAGTGGAAACATTCATCTCTCCTCAAGAAGTAAAAATTTTAGCGAAATGATATCGTAAATTTAATTTTTAAAAAAATCATCGTGAGCCTTGATAAGTTTCAATTAATTTCAACGGCAAAAATAGATTTGTTTGTGATACTTGATAGTAAATTGGTTGATTATAAAAAAATTGTTGGTATATATGTAAATATATTTATCACTATTAACTGTGTGTGCCCTCAGATGGAGAGCTTGATAGTAGAAATCTCTTACTATCTCCAACTATATTTTTATATACACCCCATCCACAGAAAAGGCTACAGGGCATATCCAGTTTTGTGGACCAGATCCTCAAGCAATCCGGGCACATTAGGGAGAATCGAAATTTTTTCCCTTCTAAATTTGAGAATCTACTTATGTGGAATATCTGTTCCGACATAGGGAGAAATAAAATAAAAATTAATTTTTATTTTGGGTACTGCTATAAGATGAATGAATTTTAGGTATTTGATTTTTTTTTACGGTAGAAAAATCAAAGCAATTTTTATTAAAGAAAAACAGGCATTTTAGTACTTTTAAACACTAATTGCGATTAGAAGACTTGTACTAATAGTTACAGGAAAGAACACCTCCTGATTTACAAATGAACTCGGTAGGGATTTTTAAAGGTTCTTTTTTTATTTGTTTTCGTCTTAAGTTTATCTTTTTGCGCAATCTGGTTTCTTCTGTTTTTTATATTTTTTTAAACTTTGTTTTATCATTTTTTTAAAAAAAAACCTACTGTTGAAATTGTAGCGCAAGATAAAGCGGAAGACAGAAAAACGCTTGAATCGTACCCACTCGACTGTGTGGGGAGCGAGAGCTGGAGTTATATGAAATGTGCTACAATACACATTGTGTTACTCATTTCAAACTTATCAGTTATAATCGTTTTCAATTACTTATATTGAAGCAAAATAATTCTAGTTTGATTCTAAAATCCTCTAACAAATATTATGTTTTTCCTATTTTTTCGAAATTCAAAACTTTAGTCCCAATATTAAATTTTGAAATTATATAGCATAATAAAATAAAATGAAATAAGTAAGAAAGTTGTATTACCTATAAGACCAAAAAAGAACGAAATAGGATTCCAAGAAACATAACAATTGAAGATACAAAAAGAGTCTTTTTGGACTAAAATGGAGACCTATTATAATTTCTAAGGCTGTCGCTGAATTAGGCCAGATATTTAGGGTTAAGCTGCTTTATCGTACTACCTTCTCCGTATAGCAGAAATTTTTGACATAATAGAAAAAACAGAGCCATGGCCTATTTCTATCCCACAGAGATGTAACACCAGACAATAAAATATTAGGAAAGTATCAATAGAGAAGGATAAGGTTTCTCTCGTGAAGAATAATATTAAGAAAAAAATTCTAAAGGAAAATCTAGGATAAAAAATTACATGAAAAAATACTAACCAAAAGGATAAAATGAAGTCAAAGCGACTTAATCAGAAAACGCGAGCTAAATGATGTGTTAAAATTTAAGTACTAACTCAAAGAAGCAAAAATTAGTGGCGCCACCTAGGTAGTTTTTTTTGTAATTAAACTAAGCCAACAATATCTGAATGAAAATTAATAATCTAAACTGAAAAAAAGAGAGTTAATAACACACACACACACACACACACACACACACACACACACACACACACACACACACACACACACACACACACACACACACACACACACACACAACACACACACACACACACACACACACACACACACACACACACACACACACACACACACACACACACACACACACACACACACACACACACCACACACACACACACACACACACACACACATTAAAAATATATAATTATTTTACTCCTAATCTCCATACTATAGAACATCTTTTTCGTATAGGTACAGGTTTCAATTCCTTCTAATTCTTTTTCTCCAGATAACCGCGATCCACCCTAGTATACATCTCCCTTTCGGAAGAACCTTCAGTGCAGTTAACTTGAATGATTTTAGTTGAAAGATTTAATTTAACAAATAAAATACAGTCTTTTATGGAACTCTCAATCATCCGACTCCAAGGCTTAAGTTTACCAACCAACTTGAATCCAGGTAAAGTAGCCAGGTTAGAGTAGCAGCTAAGGGCAGGCAACAGGTGATATTCAAATCGAGTCAGGACATGACGAATCTAAAATCGGTTGAGTGGAATAATGCTGGCTGCTACACTTGAAAGAACTTGATCTCAAAATTCTTATACTGTGTTGAAGTTAGTTTTGTCATTTTTGCGTCCATAGAACTTAGTCAAAAACTTCAAGATATATCGATAATAAGATAGCCCTAGAGCAGGGTTCGGCAACTCTGTAGCTTAGATGTGCCAAACCAATCTACCAATATGTTTAAGAATGCCGCACAGTGGGAAATGAAACAATTTAATTCCCACTTCAATGCATGCAGAGTTAAGGAATGAAGTTCGAAAATACAGATTTAGTCAGATATTATGTTTAAGTTAAAGTTGTGTTTATTATATATAACATAAAAATTAAACAATATAAAAGATACTTTTTTTTCTTCAACATAAAGAAAAAATTAAAGTTGTATATATATGTTATGTATTTTTTATATCTATCTATCTATCTATCTATCTATCTATCTATCTATCTATCTATCTATCTATCTATCTATCTATCACAATAACAAATACATATTTTAATAAATATACCATGTCCCTGCACGCTCTACCTAATATCGCAATATCAAGTGTATAATTCGAGACTTTCAATTTCACACGATTCTGATGTTCAGTTCTTAAGCAACTTCTTTGCGGACTCAAAATATTTTTTATATGAGAAAAGATTTGTTCACTTTAATATGTAGAACCAAAAGTGGAAAGCAGAGTGCATGTTATTTTCCTCCATTAATTATATCTCTCCAGCTATGGAATCCAGCAATTTAAAATAGCTGTCGATGTAATTAACTATCTTTTCATAATTCCGCTAATTTGGCCTTCCGTAATTCGGAAGAGGGTTAGTTTAATAAGCTCCGTTTCATTATTATCAGTTTTCGATCCACTCAAAAATTGACAAATTTGTAGAATAGTGTAAAGAGTCATTGAGAATTGTATCGGGTGCCACACACCTATTCTATAGGAACATTAATTCAAACCAATCGGAAACCCAATAAGGCAAGGATATTTATGTTCCACCGTAGGTGGTCCTCGAGTGGCTTAAAGTCTTTCTCAGCCGTAAGACCTTTCGCGAAATCGTCCCTCTCAAGGGAAGTGAGCTTATAGTTTTCCTGCGCGTTGTCCTTATCTATGAAAAGGAATGTGAATTTCTAGTCTTTCTTTTGGAATACGTTCTTTAACTTTACTAGCTAACATCCGTGTAGTTCTAGTGAGCCTTAAAATTAATTTTTTATATTGACAAAAGAAAAAAAAAACATTCCAAGAAAAGGATAATCTTTAAAGTAGAGAAATACTTTTCTCTCTTTTGAATGTTGAATCCACATGAAAGAGTAATAATCTCTTCTGAAGGACACCAAAGACATTATACGAGGCTTATGTACGAGAAACTGTTATAGCTTATCCATGTCCCACACATCCTTTAAGACATCTCAACTTTCTCATAATATTGTAGAGATTAAAGGGAAAAAACTAATTCTATGAGATTATCTTAAAAAGTCAACTTTTGTATTTCTTCGATTTTGCTTTTATCTCTCAGACTTTTTGCAGCTGTTTTTGGCATTTAGAGAAGAGAGGCTTCGATCATTTTAGCTATGCATGACAGTTTACTAAGAAGTAATGAAACTCATTAAATATTCTTCTAACTCAAGACCTTTGTGTAATTTGGATGTTCACATAGAAACAACCATGGCATCAAAGAAATAAAAAATAAATCCAACAAATGTCAACTCCATATTGAAGACTTTGGGAAACATAAAGAATTTTATTTTCATTTCAGTGGGGGTATTTATAAGACATTTTCACTAGTAATTGGGAGTCTCTTTGAATTGACATTTTAAGATGAAATTTAAAATTGTGAATTATATTAACTTGATGAGAAAATAGTCACAATTATATAAATATGTTAAAATAATTATACACTTAGTTTTAAAAGTAAATATTTTAATTTATTGTAAGAAACTATTTTAAAAATTCTATATTTATAAGACTTAAATATGACATATAACTAAATGTTAAAAGAGGCAATATTTTGGATTATTTGGTTGATTGCTTTAAATTAATATAACTTTAAAGCTATTTCATAGTTATGGTATTTAGATCTTGTAATTTTAAATTGCTGTCAACGGAGATATCTCACATGACACCTATCTTTCATAACTTCTATGCCTTACTACGCGAGGAAAATTTCAGTCTCAGTTCAATTTCATTCATAGTAATTTTTTACAAATGAGTTAAGTAGAATAATGACTCAATATGAGGAAATGCTAGCCTTGAAGCTAGTAACTCCAACCAACGGTGTGACATTGACCATTATTACTGACTGTGATCTTTTTTGATCAAAATATTGCTTAAATTGTTTTAAGAGCATTCCAGACTAATTACTGCTTTAAAAAAAGTAGTGTTTAATCAGTTTATGACTAGTTAGCCTTTCATATATTTATTTACAGTACTAAATGAAGTATAATGAATAGAAGCTTTAAATCCATTATTGATAAAATTTTGGAATTTTAATTCTAAGCAGTATTTATAATGAGATTATTATAATTTTTGATTTTTTTTAAAGTATTTGGAACTAAGTCTGTTACATTGTAAATAACTTATAATAATGCTTCTGAAAATTGATAAATATATATTACATTCCCAACTAGACACTTTAATAATATGGAAGATAAAATCATCTGTTTATCAGAAATATTAGTATGCATTAAATTATATCTTAACGGGGTTTTTATTTCTAGGAAATTAGCTTGGTGAGTGTTATTGTTTGTCCAAATCAGATTACGGTAGTTTGGATAAAAACACATAATTGGGTTGAAATACAGGATGATTTTTTTTAAAACTTACGTTATTTCGAAACACCTGTAGCTTGATATAACAACCACGATGACACCAAACTTGATATGCAGACGACATGGAATGATGACCTGGAAAGTAGGATTCTGTGAAATAAAGTTAGTTCCTAAAATCACCGATAAGGTATTTATGATTGCTTTTTTTTGGTACTTACAAAGTGTAGCAAAAATAAAAAAATAACTCATGCTAAATAATCTGTTCACAAGGAATATTCCACATTGTTTGTGATATGTTTACTAACAAAGGTTCATATAATCCGGCAACAATTATAGCTGCAGCATCTGTTATCACCTCTTCTGACATAGGTTTATGTCCTCTGCCTGAACGAAGTGTCAGTGACTCTGTTTCTTCAAACTTCTTTTCCATCCCTTTTTCTCTCAAAGCATTAATTTACGAGGAACTGTGAATGATAAAGACAATACAGTTTTACCAATACTGCATGTATTGGAAATAAGAGCCACATATTCACTTGAACTGGCTCATTTCAGTTAAGGATAATATTCTATGGAGCTCTCTGTATGTTTTTATAGCTCAAATGAAGGTTGTCGCATACGAAAGCATAAATTTGAGTTTTGCTTTGATACCGTGTTTTTTGATAATTTTCGGTTTGGCTAGCTGCAACAGCGCCACGAATAGCCCAATTGGAGAATTTAAAACTATTTTTTTTCACGGAATCTTACTTCTTATATCATCATTAGTCTGCATACCAAGTTTGGTGTTATTTAAATTGTTAGATTGAGCTACAGGTGGCTTCGAATAGTGACAGTTTAAAAAAATCATCCTGTATGTATTTTAAAAATCACCCTGTATAATTTATTAATTCTTAATAGTTCTTAAAATATCTTAGTTACTTTAAACATAGCTTTCGGTATTGAAAAATTACGTATACTACACTCAAGCCCATAAATTAAAAATAATGCAAGTTCAGGCAAAGAAAGAGTCAGAAGCAAAACAAATGTGATTTATTTGTAAATCCTAATTATTAAACAAAAGGTAAAAAGTAAAAAAGATGCTATATGTTTTATATCATCAATAAAAATTGCGATTTTTGCTCCTTAGAGCCAATTACGAAAAATAATCTATTTACAAAAACCAATATTACATGCTTGGTATGATGGTTAATATATAGTATGTCTCCCAGACGATGCAATACAGTCCGTACAACGAATGGGAATACTGAGTATTAAATTATGGATCTGATCTTGGGAAATATTACACCACTCATCATGCAATATTCTCCGAAGTTCCAATAAACATGTAGGAAGTTGTTGATGGGCTGCAACTCGTCGGTCAAGCATGTCCCTTACATGTTCTACTGGATTCACTTCCAGTGAGAATGCTGGCCAGTCCATAATGGTGATATCATCCGATTAAAGGCATTCGTTTATGATATTTGCACGGTGAGAGAGAGGACGGGCGTTGTCATCCATAAACACAAATTCTGCGCCCTTGGCACCCCAAGACGAACGTGCATGTTGTTCCAGAATGGCATCCCGATAGATTTGGCCTGTCATGGTTCCAATTTAAACAAGCAGGTCAGTTCAGGAACCCAGAATAATTTCTCCCCAAACGAGCAATCCTGCACCACCGAAACGGTGTCGTTCAGTGATGTTCTCTTGGTGGTAACGGGTACCTGGCGCTCCCCATATGAAAGTCTGGCAAGAATCAAGCTGCAAGATAAACCTGGACTCATCGAAAAACATCACACAAGCCCACTGTTGCGGTGTCCACAATATATGCTTTCTACTCCATGCTACTCCTTTCTACTCTGCAGGCTACAGTGATTTTCAGTAAGTGAAACACATCTGACAGGTCTACAAGCATATAGACCAATCTGCCCTAAGCGTCTGTACACGGTTTGCCTTGAAACTGTCGTACTAGTGGCTGAAGAGAGCTGACGAGACAGGACTGATGCTGTGCTCTGTCTGTTTCTTTTGGTAGCAACTACCAAATATGGTCCTCATTCGGCGTTGTAACTAGGGGGTGACCTGTGCTGTGACGTCTATTCACATTACCATTAGCTTGGAATCGTTGCCAAAGCATGGAAATGGCATTCTGGTTGATTCTAAGTTCCTCAGATACTTCCAGTTGGGTACGGTCCCAGCAGAGACAGCCGATAATTCTACCAAGTAAAAAATCATCCAAATTTGTCCTCTGTGTCATGCGGTTATTGCACTGAAAGGCTTATAAAGCGCTTGTGAACAATTTTACTTCTTTGAACACCATCTTACATTTCATCATTAGGACGTAAAATTGGTGTCATCTGGTGACTTCCTGCAATTTGCATATGATTCTTGAAGATGTGTGTAGTCATTTTACGAGTGATACATTTCTTTTAAAAAGCTGTGTGGTAGCATATCGTGCTTCCACCCTACAGCTCCGGGGTTTTATCACCGGACTGGGCAAGGTCGACTCAATCTTTCATCCCTTCAGTGGGTCGATAAATGAGTACCATGTTAGCTTGAGGACTAAACACTTAGGATTTCGAGTCAGATTGACCACTTAACCGGAACATCTGCTCATGCATCTCCGCTCTCAAGGTCACTGAAACTGAGATGGGCACAGTAGGCCTTGGCTCCCAAGGATTGTTGCGCCACTGAGAGAGAGACATTTATTGTAGAGTTTGATTTCAGCGTGACTGAATTATCCTTAATTTATGGATATAAGTGCAAAAATAGTCATACACTGGGAAGAAACTGTGACATGCTAAGAAATGGGACAATAATGAGGGAATGTTGAGTTATAGTGTGTTCAGAAAATAATACTTTTTATCAAAAACCCATTGTGTGATCAAGCTCTAAGCTCAAAGAAATGTTCCCATACAATTTGAGTTTTAATGTTTATTGTATTTACGTGTAACTATGTTTATTATCACAGAAAAATAAATTTAAGAATTCTTAAAAATGTTACTGATAGTAATACATTTTTCATTAAAATTTACAGCCTTGTTTTGCTTAGGAGTTATTTCAATTATATTGCAATAAGGACTCTGCGATAAAAAAAAGCAAGAAAACAACTGGGAAAAATTTTATATGGGCTATCTATCATAACGGAAAACAAGCCTGAGGAAACAAATATTTATAAAAGTGATAGGGAGAAACCCTGTTTTTCTCTATTCACTTAATGCAAACATGATGGTAATCATACTTTTTCCTGTAACACAAAGTTATAAAAAAAGTTCTCTTTGAAATTCTCCGCAAAAACAGAAATAATAAAATAAAAGTGTCTAAAGGAAAAAAAAAAAGAAATGTAGCAATGAATAAAGGGAAAAAAGAATTCAGAAGCGTGAACAATAAAATTAATTGAACTATTGGGTCCTTCTACGTAGTCCTGATAATTGAGCCTATCACAAGTCGAATCGATTAACTCCGTTAAAGAAGGAAGTTGAGGAAATATAGTAATGAAGTTAACTGAAATATATAAAACGTTTTCTAGAAGTCAAACAAAGTATGGCCATCTGCTCGTAATAAGAAGTATTAAACGAAAAAAAAAAATGTTTAACATTTTAAGAACCAAGCCACATTTTCTCGAATATAGTTTCATAAATAGGGCTAATCAATTTAGATTCCTGACAGACTCGATTATGCCTGTATGAATACTTAGGAATTTTTTTCTATGCATTGTCAGAAATTTTTACTCTGTGTGTCAAGTTCTTTTTCCTAAATTTTAAACAGTTTTTTTAAGGACTGTTGGAATATAATCTTCTTACATCGAATATTTGAAGATGTTTCTGTCAAATGCTTAAGCTTTGTCATTTTGCTATTTAATCTTTTGTCAAATATTTTTATCTTTAAAAAGTACCAAATGTTGTATGGTACGCTTATTTATTCGGGAAGTTGCTTGTTTAAAAGTTCTCTACATTTCTATAAATACATGCACATATTCCAGTATTTTAGACATTTTTTTATATTTATCTTACCTGTTTATTTGTCCAATTTTTACCAAAAAAGATTGACAAAAAATTTTACCTTAGAGGAAATATTTTTCTCTCGCAAAACGCAATTCTCGGGGTAGTTTTTTACATATACGTGATTCTGAATTTCTTTTTGCGAAAATGTAACACTTTTTGCTTTTTTGTTGTGTTAAGGAATCTGGCTTTCGGGCTTGTATTTGTGTTTCATTCTCGTTGCATTTGACCTTTTTGGCAAAGGTTTTGTGACCAGCTGGCGTGGATTGAAAATGATTTGGAGATTTAGTGACAGAAAGGTTGCGAGATTGAATATGAATGTAATTAAAAACCATGGAAATATCTGGGGCTCTAGTTTTTCTTACGTGGTATTTAATACTCTGTGAGTTAGGCTATTGACTATTTTTGACTGTGTGGGTTAGGCTATTGACTATTCCTTAGATTATGGTTTACTATTCATCATTGTCATTGGTAATTTACAGGAAGAGATAAACTTTCTTATAATTTAAACAGACCAGTAGAGCACACAAAAACTTTTCAGGGGCGAAAGTCCCCCAAATCGTATCATACCTCAAGACAACACCAATTGATTCTTCTGATTTTGTTAATAAAACACTGTAAAAAATAAATTATTGAATTAATAATTAGCATTAATTAATAAAATAAATTGTTAATTACAAGAACTTAATTAAATTTTACGTTACATATATAGGATTATCATCAATCGTAAAAAAAAAACTCAAGGGCTTTGGGGGTGTCCGGACCCCCAGGACACCCTCCTTGTGTGCTCGACTGAAACAGACATATATTATTGTAGTATTTGCATTAGAAATCTTGCATATGTTTAATAATTTTAAGCAAACTAGGACTGGTTAAAAGGGCGGGAGAGAGAGAGAGAGAGAGAGAGAGAGAGAGAGAATATTAACGTCGCACTGATCAGCAACACGAGGGCTTTTGGCGACGGTCCCCTGGTTAAAAGGGCATACACATGCTCAAAAAGAGTTACGAAGAATAATTTTTGATTAAAAAATTAACAGATTAGTTATCTACATCTTGCAAGAAAATTTATTCAAGTTCAACTATTTATCAGTCCCCTAGTGTCTTTTTTACATTAATTCTTTCCACTGTCTCTTTATTTTGATTGCATGCATGTAGACGTGGTAGCCTAGATGGACACAAGCTCGTGGTCGGTATTGTTTATGTCAGTTAGTGTGCTCGAATCACGGAGCTGCTGAAGGTTCACCTCGTAGTTGGTTAAATCTGTTGAGGCTTACACACAAAGTCCCCGTGTTGGCACGGTGAAGAGATTTGGAAACAGCGGGGCATCGTCCTCATCAATAGCACTCGTATTGCTTCAGAGTGTAACGTTAAGAAATATCTCAGTCGATTTAATTTAATTATATTCTGAATGAATTTTTTGGGGGGCTATTCAAGATAGCTTTTTTTAAAACAAACTTTGCTTGAAAATTGCATTATTTTAAAATTGTGTATTCACAAACGTAGATTTTTAAATATTTTATTAAATTAGAATTTCCAGAACCAAAAAAAAAATATGCAAAGTTTAAGTCCCCCCCCCTTTTTTTATTAATGATACAATCCAAAAAACAATGCATCTTCTTTATTTAATGCTTAAATATCTGCTCAAATTTTATGAAAACATTACTTTAAATTTTAATTTTTACGTTGTATTTAAGATTATATGTGAAGAAACTATTTTTTTTATTGTTAAGTAAGTGCGCTTATAAAAAAGTATTAATTATGATTAAGATTTGTGTAGCTAATACTTCAGGATTCAACAAAAATATGAGATTTCAGTCTTTTGATTCTCATTTCATTTCCAATAATCTATCGAACTTGAGGATGGATACAATCCATCAGATGACTTTTTTTAGAATAAGTATTTTTTTGAAACAGTGGTCCTTCGGATTCTTTAGTAATTACTCTACCAGTTTCTCTTTATATATATCTAAATTTTCTCCAAGATGTATGTAAAAATAAATTAAATTCTTATGGAAGTTATTCTCGACTTACCAGATGTACAAAAAGGAACGACGATTCGAAAACTAAATTAAAAGAAAAACGGAAGGGAATAGAAATGTACGGATTGCTGCATTTTCTTTTGGTAACAAAAGGGAGTTTATTCTCACCAGGTTTCAAAATTAGTTACATTCGTCAACAAACGGCGCTTATGGTTGGGAAAAATTATGTTTTCATAACACTCACCATTTGCTGCAATGGCATGGCACAATATGGGGACAAAATTTACATACACTCGTGTAAACATTTTAGTTGGACTGGTTTGGTCAAAAATGTATTGTTTCAATTCAGCTATAGCTTGTGGTTTATTATGATACGTCAGATCTTTCACTTACCCCCAAAGGAAAGAGTCACATTACATTAAATTGGAGAATAGGGAGGTCATCCCAAGCTACTTTTCATATGTATCAATAGCATGATCATCGAAATTGGGGTCACTATTAAATGACCTGCTGAACGCCAACAACATTCGTCTCCTAAGTGTTGTAATTGGACGACAGACATTTCCAGCACTGTCATTTGTCATTCCTAGTACGTTGAAGTTTTTAGAGCAGTGCTTTTATTGCACTATTTGCCGGTTCATTTCTGACACTAATTTTCTTCGAAAATTAAGTCTCGTTGCAACAAAGCTATAGTCTAGGTGATGGAACTGAAACAATAAATATTCGCTATTACAAAGAGTAAACCTTTTTCGAAGAGCATGCCAGATTGGTGAGCGAATTATAGAAAACCGATCTGATGGTATGGATATAAAACAGAGGTAGCCAACCATTTTGTGAAGAGTGTCACTATTTGACAAAAAAAAAAAATATGTGTGCCACTTCCAACTTTTCCCGCAAACAAATATGGTAAACTGAAAGAATTCTACTTATAGGTTTATTATGGGATTTTTACACAAATAGCATACTTTTTTAATGTAATCTATGAAATCAAAACTTAAAAGTAACATAACAAATAAGACGAAAGTACGAACTTAGGTTTTATTGTTGGTTAAGATTTTACAAGTTTACACAATCAGTTAGTTTTGGTATAAAATAAAAACAAGTAACTTGAACCATTATTCAAAATAATTATTAAGTACTCAGTATTTATTTAATGTGACTTTTGAATATACATTATAATTTTTTTTACCAAGTCATATTAGGATTAGCTCTTGCTGATGTTATCAAAATTAGGTTATAGGTGCCTATCAACTAGTTTTGAAAGATTTTTATTTTATTATGGTTCATTGCAGTAAGCATTTATTCACAAGTCTATTTTGATCCAAAATTAGAGGGATTTTTTTAGACAACCCTTTTTAACCCTTGTTTTAAATAAAATTGTAAAAATGGTTATTTATAATTATCATTTTAAAATTTTTAAGATTTTTCAGTAAGTTTTCGCTAGCCACTGTTACAAATCCACCATGCCACATTGTGGCACGCGTTCCATGGGTTGGCCACCCCGACATCAAACATTGTTTTATAATTTTTCCAGTCAGAAGCTCCATCTGTTGACGATCTTTGTAGCTAATTTTGAAACTTGATGAGAATAAATTTCCCAGTTAACAAAACATAATGCAGCAAACCCTACATTTCTATTGCCTTCCGTTTTTCTTTATTTTTCAAATCATCTGTCATTTTTGGGATGCTAGTATATTTGAAATATAAATTAATTTCACTTTACTAATTTAAACTAACATCACACATTGTGATATTGCACTTGACATCATACTTTCAAAATTTCTACTTCACTGCAGTATGATGAATTTGAGGCATCCATATATTTGTGCAACAGTTTCCTTCATTTCACACTATGACATTGGGCTTAAAAACTTACATGTGTAACTCAATGTTAATAAACTCATAATAATGGCATGAAGGGAAATGGAACTCAAAAAAGCAACTATCAGGAGTCAGTATAAAATAAACAAGTTCGTGAACTTTTTTTTTCGCAGCATACGCCTTTAACACAAGTAGAGTGGAATATACCGCTTTGTTCGCATGCGTTTGTCTCTTTAAAAACCATTCAGAACAATGTTTTTGCTCTTTACTTCTGGTTTTTTTTATAGGAATAGGTAACATACAATTCGAGCACTCTCTAGTGATCTATTGATGTACAATAGTTGAATAAGCATGGCATCGATACAAAACGGTTAAAGTTGATATATTTTAATTTGATCTCAAACTTTACACTCCCATGTTGTTGTGTAATATAATATACACTTATATTTTAATACAACGATCGAATGTATCACTGCGTATGGACACACATGGATTAGTGAAGATAAAGGGAACAAGAACGGATCACTTCATAACGCACGCATTGCTGAAAGACAAAAATTTATCGAACCAATGAATAACTCTGGGGATGAGATTCCAACTCAAGCTAAAAGGAAAAAGGAGGATATATATATATATATAATATATATATATATATATATTATATGTAATGCAAGCTCTCTATTAATGATAAGAGTACAATCGATCAGCAAGAGACGCTCGAATCTTGTTAAGAGTCAGAAAGCGTAACTTTCCTACTTAAAGGAGAAAGGGGATATTTATTAAACTTTCTCTAGTGATGCATGTTTGCTGATTCCAGTAGTCTTAGTAGAAGATTACTTCTGGTTTGGTCAAAGGTTAACCCCGATTATTTTCTTTATGGAAGTAAATCCACTAAGTTCTTGGCACAAGCGGACAATAGAAAGCTTTTGAAATTTTTCTTTTTACTTAGGAAAGCAAATACAGTAGGCTGAAACGTAATTTATTTATTTAAGCATAGATGTGTGTTTTGTTAAGTAAAATTGGTCTATACATCTTGTTTAAAGGTGCTTATTATGATAGATTCACATTATTATGAATTAATCAGATTATTATACTACATTTTTATGGAAGTTCTTGTCAAATTTATCAGGCATCACTTCTTAAAGCCAAAATAAGCCAAAATAAATTTTAATGTGTTGAAGATATTCTTAAATTAAAATAAAAACAGTTTCGAAGAATTGTTAAATGTTTTATTCTTTGCAATTCTGTTAACTACCGTTTTCAACAAATGCAGCTTTGTGTTCTTAGGAGTTGGTTTTTTCCCCATCGTATTACACATTTATAGAAACTGAATCCTTTTTTCTAGGAAATACTTTTACGAATTCAGTAAATACTTTTACTAATTAAGTAGGGCTCTCAGACTGTTTTTGAGATTAATATCTGAACGTATTCAACAGACACCTAAATGATTCTTGACCAATCGAATGTGTGCTCAAATTTAACCAATTCAATTTGATTTAACTTACTAAAGAATACGAATTAATGCCTAGTTAATTTATGGTATATTTTATCCTTTTAGGTTATATTATACTGTTCTCCATTTATTTATAATGCACAATATTTAATTGGAATAACAGTATTGAATTTATTATTCAAGAGTTATGTATAAATAAAAGTTATAAGAAAACGCGAAGAATGATCTTAATCATATTTATTTTCAAGTGTCTCTTGTCTGTAAATATTCTTTTTATACGTTCGTTACAAAAATTTTATTATGAAACCTGCCGTTCAAGTTCATTTGCTACGGAAAGGTGTAGTAATTCTATAGTTAGTGACTAAGGCAGCATGGTTGGAAAAGTAACGGATATGTAACCTACGAGTTGTATGTTCGGGTATTGTCCTTCCAAACAATGTACTATAGAGGGAATGAAGGACATTAAAAATTTTGGGCTCAATGTTTCTAGGTAGCGTATTAAATTTTCACGATTCAACTATAAATTATCAGTATTAGGTTTGTTATGTCATTAGTTTTGAACTAATACAGGGGTTGGCAACCTTTTAGCAGTGGCGTGCCAAACCAATCTACCAATATGATTCAGCGTGCTACACAGTAGAACATTTTTGAAGCAATTCGAATCAAGCGACAATGCATGCTGAGTTAGAGAAAAGAGGTCAATATTATAGATAATTTAAAGTTTTATTACATATTAATTTTGGACCATTTTAAAGATATTTCTTAACATGAAAATAAACAACATAAAATATTTCTCTAATAAAAATAAAAATAATTAAAATTGCACACACACACACACACACACACACACACACACACACACACACACACACACACACACACACACACACACACACACACACACACACACACACACACACACACACACACACACACACACACACACACACACACACACACACACACACACACACACACACACACACACATATATATATATATATATATATATAATATTTTAAAACATATTTATTAAAATAAGAAATAGACAACACATAAAATATAAGTACTTCCCTTCATTACAGTTAAATAAAATGATAAATAAAAATTTTAATGCGAACCTAGTGCTTGCGCCGCTCTTCTTTCATATCGCAAAATTAGGAGTATAATTTGTGACGATTCTGAGCTTTTAGTTACTAAACAATATTTTTGGGGACTCGAAATAATTTTCCGGAGAGGAAAGAACTTGCAATCAGATATGTAGAACCAAAAGCGACAAAGCAGACATGTAATTTTCTCTCTTATAACAATTAAATTTCTCCAGTAATGACATCCAATAACTACAAAATAGCTGCAAATTTATCTTTAGAGTTATCTTTCAGATTTTTTCTTAATTCCTTAAATGTCTATAATTCTGAAGATGCTTGTCAAATAAGGTCCATTACAAGTTTATCAACTTCCATCCACTCAAAAATTGACAAATATGTAGAATAGTGCAGAGTGACACTATTTTAAGTGCCTCGTGCCACAGGCTGATGACTCCTGTTATAGAAAAACACTTCGATAAAGAATTTGGTTTAAATATCGAAATAATTCATTTAGTTGAAAATCACACGAGACATGGACTAAGACATGGGAAATTTTATTACATTTGCACTATGGATTTAGTTTTATAGCCTTTTTTATTGCTTTTCTTAGGCATCAAAAAGACATTTAATATGTAGTAGCATTTACCGGAAGATATTAATATTTTTTAAGTCTGAGGAGTCCACGTTGAATTTGGCTATATAGCAACTGCTTAATCTATTTGTTTGCGCTTTTAATTAAATTTTTGGTTTTTGCTTGGTATTTGAAGGAGAAACCTCATTTTTCCATGGTTAAAAAGCTGTAGGTTAGCAAATTTGTCTCATTAAGTTGTCCTTTAAATGATATATTCTATTTCAAACAACCCTTTATCTTATAAATTACGCTCGTTAAAAATAAATGAAGGATTCGATACACTTTACGCGTTTCATATTCGGCAAAGTTCGAGCCCTGATTCAGTGAAAAACTTGTTTTGGAGAGAATGAAGGAGACTGTTGTGCTCATTAAATGAGCAAGGGATAGTTTTCTCGTGGTATGCTAATAGAGGATGGGTATCGCTTCTGGTGTCACTCGCATCACTTGATTGTGACTCAAAATTGTTTTTTCTACTGCCTGTATAATCTTAAATTATGACGTTAAATTTATATAAAAAATGTTCTTAATGATGACCTACAACGTACCTTTCATATGATTCTATTCTAAAAAAAAACTGCTGACACCACTTCAGAACTTAAAAGGTATAAATAGGACATTACAACTAATTTTGCAAAAGAATTTTTGCTACTATGCTTTAAAAGAAAACATTAAAAAATCAACCTCTTGTTGAGGACATAAAAAAAATCCACCTAACAAAATGCCTTAATAAAATTTGTCATTCGGTTTAAAATGCTTTAAAGTGAATGTATGCATATGAAATCATTTTACCCACTCTGGTAGAAAATTTGAAATCGATTGCTCAGCTCGCATAAAAATTACCACTTTTGGTTTTAAATCGATGGATCCATGTGACGGGAACTCTTGCGAGAGGAGATAGAAGATATAAAATCCGTAAAACAGCACACGAGTGATAAGACATTCCACTCCATCACATCTTGCTGAGATAATTTTTTTTCCCTTTCTTGCATGATATAGAAGGCAACTTATCTAAGAGTCATAAAAAATGTAAAGGAATGAGAGCTGACGCAGCTCATATGTGGAAATCCTTGAAGAATAGTTTTGTTTTGTTCTTAAAATGAACTAAATTTCTGTTCCCTCTTTTCGGTTAAAATAAAACGTCACCCAAATGATTATCCAGGCGTGAGATAGGTTTGAAAAGCGTATGCAAAGTAGCTTCTTCCGCTACGGGGCTGATTGGGCCTTCTACTTGAAATAGCGTAATGAGATCGACTTTACCTCGCTTGTAGAATACGTGTCTTGAATTTTTATAGCAAACAAAATTTTATGAACAACAAGGGGGTTGAATGTTTTAAAATCAGTCAAGGAATTGTAGGGTCTGCATGGTCAAAATTGTTTCAACTTTTCTCCGTCTATCTTGGGTTCTTTGCAGACGCATGCTACACCTTTTGTACTGTATAAGTAAGTATACGTAACATGATTTGGGGGCTTTTGAATTTCGTATGTACTGTGCATTACATGTATGTGGGTTATTGCAGACATCAGATTTCATTGGCATAACAAAATATGCCCTCATAAACGGGAACTTTCTTGTAGACTGTAAATTATTTTTATACCATGTGTGTTAAAGATATTGATGCTATAATGCGTGCTTGTTTTAATGATTTTTCTTAAATATTATTGGTCTCAGTAGCCTCTGTATATGATTGCTTTTCCATAATCGAAAATGTTTCAATTGTATCATGATTTCACCAAGGATCTTTGAATGGGAAAATTGTAATTGCTTTTAATTAAATTATGTTCCAAAATTCTTATATGGTATGGACGTTTGGTGAATGAGATATCAGCTCACTTATTGCATTCTTACCATTGGTCGATATTATGAGATACTTATACTTATTGCGTTATTGTCGCGCAGTATTTCTACAGCATGCAATCGCTAATTGTCGATTTTCAGTTGATACTGAAAATTTGTTAAGAGTAAATAACAAAATAATTTGCATCACAACACATGTGTAATACCAAATTCTATTTTGAAAATATTAATTCGAATTTGAGGTACAAAATACTCCGTTAATAAATACGGATGAGTTATTGAAGTTTCAACTATTGGAGTTTTTAACTTGATCTATGAAATTAAACAATATCAAAGGGCTTTTGTAACGGTTTTAAAGCTTACTGATTGACGATACTGAAGTTTTCTTTGCATTTTAACACTAATGTAAAATATTTCTTATTTAAAAAACCATTTTTCTGCAAATCGGTGGTTATGTCATGGCTCAATGTCTGCTGCGTCTGCATCCCTTAACTTGATAATGGTCATCGGTAACTTTACCGTCATGTTGAAGTAAGGTGTCTGCATAAAATTCAATGCTGTTTAACCTCAAAACCTTTATATGGTGCTTAGCGAGAAAGTTGGTGACTTAGACATTGTGTTTATTGCTTAACACGGGCTTGGAATAAGTTGACAAAGCTCTCTGTGCAAAATTTATACATTAAATTGTACTGTAAAACAGCCATGAACTAGTCTCTTAAAAAAGATGATCCTTTTATCTTGTATTAATTAAATCAACTAAAAACATTGGATTATTTAGAAACATAATGGGTTTTTTTACACATGTGACGGATCTATACGGCCTTTCACTAACTACTTCTTTTTTTCCTTTAAAGTAATTTATTTATTTCAACCAATCTTCACCGAGAGCCAGGCGTGACTTATGTAAATAAGAAATATTATATAAATTCGGTTTTCGTGAGTTGAAGTGAGCGAGAAGTAGGAGCTAAGTAAGAGGAAGTGAGAAGTCAAGAGAATTAAAGATCGAGAAGTCGACACGGAGTTGTTGACAAGTGAAGCGAGCCTGATACGAGTTGATGTACGCGAAGAAAAGCGGATTTAAAATAATGAAATTCATTATTATGGAGCGTGGAGTCTTCACCAATTCATCCAGCCAAATAAAGGGCCTGAAGTTCATCACGAAGGAACCGCAGCAGTAAAATATGAGATTAGTGACTTTGATTAAGAAAATCAGATTATTATTGGAGGCGCAGTTGTAATTGTACTCGTTTAAGCTGTCCTAGATTCAGTTGAAATTCTGTATTATCCGCTTGTATTGGTCCCCATTTCTTCACTCCACTCTAGTTTAATTATCTTAATTATAATTGTGTTGTGTCTGATATTATATACTGATAAGCTTCAATAAATCAGTTTGAATTGGAATTATGTCTTTTGATCATTTAAGTCTGCCTACACATCCAGCCGGGTTTTCAGATAGACAGGAAGGTAATAGTGTAAGGGCTACAGGTCACCACACACATAATTACATAGACACAATTTTACACATAAAAGTTATTTGCACAGTCAGTGAGATTCTGCATAATAAGCCAATTTTTTCATATAAATAGAAACACAATGCTACTTTTAAAATCTTTGCATTAAATAGAGTTTCATCAAAAATCAGTTTATCATAAAAGAATACAGGTGATGTTTAGTTACTTTAAGTATAACATAAAATTAAGCTTAAAAAGAAGTGTAATCGCCCCATAAATACACATTCCCATAACTAATAGCCTCTAGAATAAGTAAGGGTTCCAAACATGTATTTTAAATGCATCACATATATGCAGTTATATTTTTATTATAAGGATTCTATCCATACCTTTAATTTTTAGAAGATGTTTTTAATGGCTGTACCATACTATAATAAATAAAGCAGTTTGTGCTGTGTACCACATTTTAATTATTTTATAGATCAAGTTAATTATTATTCAGAACTTTGTCTTAAATGCATCCTGAGGCACTGATAAATGAATGCAAAATTTTTCTTTTCAATAGACTTTACTTCGTCGATCCTTTAAAACGTAGTCTGTTAATCAATCAACGACATGCATACTTAACAGGAAAATAGACACAGGTTTGGACATTAATTCACTTCCCTTGTCTCTTCCACTACCTTCCCCCACCTAATAATTGCGTAGATTTTTCGAAGGAACTTAACCGTAGAAACCATCCATCTTGTTCATTAGTTTTTAATTTTTCTGAAAATATTTAAAAACGTCGTTTTTGAAGTTACTGAAGGAATCGATGATTTTTATTCTTCTCAACTGATTTATGTCCAGAGCTGAACTAATTCCGTCACTTACAGGTACAAAAGAAGTGAAAGCGTTGGTTTGGATTCTTTGGACTTCACTTAGTGTGTTCTTCATAGATTTAGTGTTTAATGTGTTGAGCTAATGTTTAGAAGCTTCAAACAGAAAATTTTCTTTCCATTATTAGTTTAAGAAGCGAGTTTTATTTGTTAAACTTAAGGGGAAAAAAAGAAACTTTTCGAAGACCAGAGATGTTAATTGCAGCTGCTAAGATTCAGAAAGAAAAATTAATTACTTGCAAGGGGGAACCGTAAATACAGTTTTGTTTTCTTAGAGACAAAATTGGATACAGAAACTGAACTAATTATACTTTTAAGGAAAGGTTTGAATTATTTATATTTTTACGAAATTTTTACTATACTTATAAATATTATTTTTTTCTAAATATTGTATAAATTTAAACGTTTGTATGCTTTAGTTTGCAGTGATGAAGTATTCATTGGAATAGTAATTGTATTTTCTGCTTTTGCATATTATCTAGACAAGTTGGTATCTTTATTATATGAATGCGCTTACGATGATTAAACTGGAACACTTCTGAATACTGTTTGAATGGGAGAACCCCCACCCCACCCCGATTTACTTATATTAAAATGACACCTAACTGTTAACATTAAAAAACAAACGATGAAGTAATTAGTTTTAACAAAATATAAAAATGTGAATTGATAATTTTCTTGGGATATTGTAACTTGAATGTTAAAAAAAAACAACTTCAGTTAGCAATTTTATATTACATTGCACTTTTCAGTTATTGTTAAGTATTTCTACTTTGTTCCGATACCACATACACGGAAAAGTTAATTATAACTGTTCTGAGCGCGTAGACTGAAATTCCTTATTATAGACACACATTTTAACTAATGTCATTTTAAGGCAAATTAAAGTCTCTTTTTCATCTTTTATACACTATAAAAATTTAAAGATAAGCTGATTAACATTATGTATTAATGACATTAAAACTATGGACTCACGAATAGATAAGTAATTGTGACTTGTAAAAAACAATTAAAAAATGTTTCTTAAATTTTAATTGTTAAAAAAATTATTCCACTCTCAGTTTGAAATTATATCTTTTAAAAAAATGCTTTAACTGAAGCAAAAATTCTGAATTTTGGGCTGTCTTGGAAAATCTCTAAGAGGGAAAAATCTTTTCTTCTTGTTTCTTCTTCGGATTTGACTTCCTTATGATGATAATTAGCTTTTTTTGTTACTAAGTTCAGACCCTTATTCCATTAAAGGATATTATATGGAATAGTAGAAACATTTTAAATGTCAAATCCAGATATATATTTCAATATTTTCGTGTGGTATACACTGAGCCAGAGAAGAATGATATGAAGCACAAGAGAGCCAGGCTCGTTTCATAATGGTTGATCCTTATTCCATTAAAGGATGCCATATGGAATAGTAGAAACTTTTTAAATGTCAAATCCAGATATATATTTCAATATTTTCGTGTGGTATACACTGAGCCAGAGAAGAATGATATGAAGCACAAAAGAGTCAGGATCGCTTCATAATGGTTGATCCTTATTCCATTAAAGGATGTCATATGGAATAGTAGAAACTTTTTAAATGTCAAATCCAGATATATATTTCAATATTTTCGTGTGGTATACACTGAGCCAGAGAAGAATGATATGAAGCACAAGAGAGTCAGGATCGTTTCATAATGGTTGATCCTTATTCCATTAAAGGATGCCATATGGAATAGTAGAAACTTTTTAACTGTCACAAATCCGGTTATATATTTCGATATTTTTGTGTGGTAACAGTGAGCCAGAGAGCCAGAAAAGAATGATATGAAGTGGAAGAGAGTCAGGATCATTTCATAATAGTTGAAAGTATATTCATTGTCATAGTGAACCGTTGAATAGTTTTTCCAAAACTTAGTTATGGGAAACAAAATCACAATCGAATAAAAAATTATATCCCTTGCTTAAAAAATAATAATTGATATATGGTTAAATTTTATTAATTAAGAATTATTAACTAAGCGTAGAATACATTTGTTTGTTAAAATTCTATATGTTAAGATTTTAAAGATTTGGAGTCAGAAGGTTGACATTGAGTTTATCAAATTAACAATATAAAATGAATACTTATATAAACAGCTTTTTTTAAACAATATTTAAGATATTTTCTACTCAAGAGGAGTCCTAGTTCATTAATTGATTTTGTTTAACGTCATAAAATTGTCTAATGTGTTTATAGCGTTAAACTGAATTTTTCTTTCAAAATTTAATTTTAGAATGTGATTAATCACAATATGTTTTTTTTAATAGAATGCTTTTAAACATTATCAAAAAATTATGCAGAATAAAGGACTTTTCAAATATGCCAGGAAAACGGATTGAGTTTATTTAATATAAATCACACAATTTCTAGCTAATTCTAAATGATTGGCTATGACTGAACCTGAAAGGAATTCTAGATAGGAAATTATGAACAATCGGGAAAACTTTCCACTATTTTCTGATACACGAATCCTCTATTTGGCTCAAAACGTTTCTCATGTACGTTGAAAGATCTCATCTAATTTATTTAATATACTTGGACAGTTTTCTCACTCCGTTCTAAATGGATTATGATAACCTTAATGGATTTTGATATAACCGCTCAGACGCTATCAACGCATACGTGTAGAATTCAGAGGTACCTATAATTATAATGGAGGTATACAATCGATAATTTCTAAATGAGGCTTAGTTTGAAAATATTATTTTAAGTTATATTACATTAAATTACTGTTTTCTTGAGGTAAACTCTATAAATGAAAAAAATATCAAGTGGGGAAACTATGTGGAATTACATGGTTTTGAACAAAATCTTAGAAAATCCTGAATTAATTTGTTTACGAAGCCGTATAAGTATCATTTACCATATCACAAACAATTTAGAAAATTTAAAAAAAATAATTTTTTCAAAAAATTTTACTGCTTTAATGAAAAAAGCATGCAGTTATTTGAAATAAATTGATATGCATACCATAATAATCAAGTAATCGCAATAAATAGAAAAATATCTTAAGTCAGGATCGGTCGAGTCAAGAACTAACTCAAAATAAAATGTTTAAATTCGACTCTTGAATCGTAAATCAATCCAATGATTAAATTGAAGAGTCGTGTACAACTGGTAAAGTGCTTCGTGGGAATTATTTCATGATGAAGTGTTACAGCTCTTGCGTTTTGCTTCACTTAAGTTTGTCGAGAAAGCTTTCAACTCTTATTTTTTTCAAACTTACGGTGCTAAATCAACATTAATCAGACACTACACTTTTTTCATCACTTGAATAATATGATAAGATTCTTCATTTAGATAATAAAATAATTTTGCTACTCATGTTATATTCTTTAAGCTCTCATATAAGTATCATGATTTTAATATTATTTTACACAAAGTTAATGCACATATTAAAAGCATTTTTTTTTTAAAAAAAAGTTCGAAAATACTTACCAAGTTTTAACAGTTCATGCTTTTTTTATGTGTGTATGAATTTTTTATTCATTCAATATTTATATGGATCAATAAAAAAAAAGAATCAGTAATATGTGCTTGTAAAATTATAGCATACTATGAAAGTTTTAGTACACTTTTGATTCATACTCACAATTTACGTTAATTATGCGATAGCTTATTCATAAATGTTTCCCCACGCAATATTATGAAATTTATTATACGCATAATATAATGGTTTTCAATGCTAAACATATATATGTGATACTCTCAGACTTAGCTTTAGGTATTTTTGTATTAATGTGATATTTTTTCAGTTTGTTGCAGTTGTGAGGAAAGGATGAAGAGAGTTCTTATAATTAAAAATCCATATTTGTTGACGTTCATAAACATGAACCAAGCAGCATCACAAAAAGGCATAACACCAACACGCGCACATCTAAGACATTTCTTTTTTTCACCCCGAGATTTCAGCCCTTTATAGTTTTGGTCAATCAAAAGCTGTTAGTATCATATGATTTCCGATAAAAACTTTTCTGATTGGTGCGAAAACGTGAGTGATGCAAGATTGCATCCTCCTGTTTTTAAAGCGCTAACGTTTAAATTTTTTGGGAGATAAGGTTGTGGTTATTTCCCGTTAGGTGGGTAAAATAAAATTATCCCGCGAAGTCTTAGAGGGATCAAGACCATTAGGAATTAAAATCCCTCGGGAGAAAATTTAAGGGAATTATTATACATATACATAAATGGTATGTAAAATATTTGATCTTTCAAATTACGGTTCATCATAGACTGATTTAAATCATTTAAATTTTTCAGTATCTTTGGGGAAGTTAACATTTGGTCGCTTCTGAAATCATTGGCATTTTATTCACGAGTTTCTAAACCGAGAATTTATTTCTCCTGCAAACTGAATAAGAGTATTGAACAATTGGATTCCAATACATCCTATTGTTGATGCTCCAAATAATGAGAGATAGATATTTATGGCTTGCACGAAATCTTTCAGAGCCATAATACCAAGTAGGTTATTACGATTCTTACTTTTCAGAATAAGTAACTCAAATACAGCTGTTTAATCCTTAAATTCGGAAGCATTAGATCTTTTCTTGGGATGATACTGATGTAAAATTTCATGCTTTTCAGCTATTTCTTTCGATTTTTTTCTTTGCTTTCTATCCATAACTTTGAATACTTTGTGTATTAGAAGCAATTTATTGTTTCGTTTCATGAGTTAATACGAATTAGAAGAACATAATTCAAACTTACTGATGGTAAAAGTAGTGAGTGAATCAGGGCACGCAAAGAAGAAGCAAATATTTATTCATGTATAATTAAATTAAAATTTGAATTCATTATACGCAAATTTCATAGACAGATAAGCTGAATCAAATAACTATAATATTATGAGATATTCTTTCTAGAAACCTACTTTTTAGATAAATCAAATGTTAATGTAAGCAAAACGGATATTTTAAGAAAATATCACATTTTGTTATCGATACATTGAATCCATTGAATCACTTGCAAAATTTTCAGCTTTTCTTTTATTGTACCAAGGTATTTCTTTCCAAAATTCAATACTTTTAGACTTGAATCAAGTCGAAAAAAATCTTCTTGGCATTCTACTCCAGAAAATAACTTGAAGGGATCTTTGTGTATGTATATATAAGCGCGCGTTTTTATGTTTTCTGAACACAAATTGGATTACATTTGGCGTAAAATCCAAAAGGAATTTTAAGTGCCTTGGAAGAAAGAGGATAGCAATTTTTTTATACACGCTGTAGGATTTCTCAAATCTCTGTATGCATTCTTAAGAGGGAAATTACTATTAGAATATTTATATGGTGAATAACAAGTACTTAGACACATTTTTTAATGGTACGATACAGTTCGTTAGCTGTATATATTGTTTAAATTTTCAAAACAACGTATCCGAGATTTTTAAGAACTTTGCGTGTTTGTGGTATCTTTAATGACATACTTAAGATAACTATACAACGTATAGTATATGTTTATTTTACAACTAATATATTTCTATGCTTTGGTTTAGTGTTATTCCCATGATATTATTTTACATTTTAATGTTTGCTTTTAAATTACGAGGCATTTTAAAAGCACATTATTTCCTGCATAAATAATATCTTAAAAAGTCCCCCTTAATTATAAAGCTCCTATATAATCCTTGTCACTTGAGCTAATCTTAGAATAGAAGTTTCTTCGCTCGTATATGATGTAACGAGATTATTTATTTAAAATAGATCAGTTTTGATAAATTATTTTAATTATAAACAAAGATTTTGACTAAGGTTAAAATACTTCTTATTATTAATGATCAGTTTTCATCTTAGGTATTAATTTAATTGGAACCATATTCAAGTTCAGTATAACTAGCCCGTATCATAAAATAGTTATAAATGCGTATTTTTTTTTAAATCAGAACTATACAACATTTGATTTTGTATTTAGAAAATTCAATTAATACAAAGCAAGTAATATTGTGAATTTTAAAAAAATGTGACTTGAGTTATTTTAGAAAATAGTGTTACCATAATAATAATAATACATTAAAAGAGAGTTGTTAAATAAATATATTTCTAAAAGAAAACAAAGTTTTCTTGGTCACAATAAATTCTATTTGTCTAAATTTGTTTAAATTAAGTTTCAATAAATTCCATTTGCCTAAATGGTATACTTATTTTACTCTTTTAATTTTTAAAATCATTTCATTATTTCATAGCATAAATAGTTGCAAAAAAAAAAAAAAAAGGTTTCTATTTATGATTAATGGGGAAACTTTATATGCCGACCCCTTTATTTTTAATAGGCAATAACGTATATCATACTGTAGAGATATGTATTAACTTTACTTGGGTTGCAATAATACATACAACTACAACTAATATTGGATATACCAAGCAACACAGAAAATTCTGTCTCATTTTTGAGGGGAAAAATCATTAGTGTATTTTTACAAAAAATAATTTTATTCATCAAATCATCCAATTATACTTTGGACAACTTTTTTTCAGCGAAAAGTTAATTTATAAATTTCATTTTTATAAAACGGCTCGTTTTTATTATCCAAAAGTGTCGACATACTTCCTTTATATGGTATTTCATACTTTCATTTTAATAGGTGATAATCTGATGGAGATATGTCTAGGGGAATAAAAAAGGTGTGAAAGAATCTCTCATCCTAAATGTATAAAATTTGTTTGATCTGAACTGTGCATCAAGTAGTCGTACATTAAGAATTTACCTAATTATATATATACCGTTTCTTTCACATTTTGTGTAAATGCCTCCGTATTGCTTCGAAAATAATTAAAAGCACTTTTGTAATCTGTTAACACGTTAAGCAGAAACCATTTTCAGTAATTGTCTCCAATTGCCAATATTTAGATTTGATGGTCTGCTTGAACTGATATCGTCTTTTAGAGATTTAGCGTCGTCAGAAAATATTTTAAGCCCTTTCTGGGCCGTTCTAGATGTAACTGTATTTTCTAGTGAAATTTTTACAGGTTTTGTAGCGATAGCCTTAATTTAAATTCATACGGCAACCATACACCCTTATTGCATTGAGCTTCCCAAAATTTTTAAGGGTTAGAATTATATCTTAAATTAAAGTAATCTACATTGACGCTCAGTCTGTAGCTAAAGTAAAACACATGCTAAAGTAACGAAGGAACAATTCTTAGAGTTATATTCAGTAAGAAGTACAGAAAATCCTTGGAATTATTATATATATATATATATATATTATTCTACTTTAAAGAAAAATAATCTTTCGATTTCATGTGAAGAAACTGGGTTTCAGAAATTATGTTATTCTTTAATACAATAAAGCATCACGTTTTAAAACAACGTGTGAAAAAGAGAAATCAATAGCAGTTTCTTGAAAGTGATGAGTTAATAATGATCTGACATCTTACTCTTTTACTGTATAGTTAGCTGCATCCTTGTAATTATAGTTCCAATTTCAGGACTTAGTAAGTTAATTTGGTTAAGTAGATTAAGTCAGTTCGCGGTTGTTATAGTTTCATATTTCATGGCGATACATTTCCTGGCAAGTGACGTTTGAGTCTTGATTTTAGAAAAAGTGTTTTGTAGAAAAATTGGAGCTGTTAACTTGTTATAAATCCAATTTTACTTCAGAGAACACAAGAAATGCAAGTTGGAAATTTTGAGCAAAAGAGATACCTCTGCAGGCATCATCCTTGTGAAAATTAAGTCCATTTTCATCAGCTAAATGCTGAACAACATTATCTAAACACACAGAAAAATGAATCAGCACATTCTGGTTTTACATTTCTTACTATTTATTATTACGAAACGCTATTAAATGTTTACACCCACACCCACTCTCCTGCCATAAATATATCTAAGTATATTTATCTATCTATCTGCAACTATCTATCTAGATCTATATATGTCTACATATCTATCTTTAACTATCTATCTATATTTATCTATATCTATATCTATATCTATATATATATATATATCTATATATTTATCTTTATATATCTCTATATGTCTCTGCCTCTATATATTTATCTCTATATATCTCTATCTCTATATAGTTATTTCTATGTATATCTCTATCTCTATATATTTATCTCTGTATATCTCGATCCCTATATATATTTATCTCTATATATTTATATCTCTATATATCTCTATCCCTATATATTTATCTCTATATATCTATATCTCTATATATTTATCTCTATATATCTCTACCCCTATATATTTATCTCTATATATCTCTATCTTTATATATTTATCTACACCTATCTATATCTGTATCTATATATATTTATCCAACTTTCTATATCTATCTATATATGCATATCAACTTTTAAATAGGATGGGATATTAAAAATTTTGACACAAATTCTTTTCTTTTAAAATATTTAGCTCTGTAATCTTAAGGATATTTATATGAATGTTCACTTTTCAAAATTGTATTGAAGTAGGATCTCAAGAAATTAAAAAAAAAAATCCTCTTAATTAATGACGTAGTGACAAATAATTTTTCAACTGATTTTTTTTCTTTCTTGTAATAAAGGTTTTCAATATCCCCCTTTATCAATTTTAAAATGGGGAAATTATCTAAACTAAAATACATTCTTTGTAAGTTTTTTTGAATAAATTAAAACGGATATTATTAGATTTTTAAGAACTTTACGTGTTGTTTCAGCTTTCTAATAGAAAAAAATATTCAAATAATAACCGAGTTTTCATTTTTCATGCAAATCTACCAGAAAAGCAATTTAAATTCATATATTCCGAAGAATACACATTTTTGATATTTTCTTCAATTACTTGAATAATACTTAGCGAGAAAAAATTAACTTTTGTGTTTACATTTAATGGAATAAATTTGTAAAAGTCGAAGCTTTTAAACTCAGGTTTCTTAAGCATGAGAAGAGTTTACATAGTTGTTTTCAGTTTGTATGTTCTTCAAATTGGTATTTGAATCTTCTTAACACGCTTGTACCAGGTAAACTAAAATGTTTTTCTAAAAAATATACTTATGAACACTAATGTAATGTCAGTTGGTTTATAAATTGATTTTTTTCAGTACTGTATTAATATCATTATATGGAAGAAATATAGGAACAATATATATATATATATATATATAGGACTGAGCAATATTTAATAGCGAAGTAAAATATATAAAGCAGCTATAATAAAATAATATAATTGGTGTAAAAAATCATATAAAATAGGATATTATACTGGGAATAGGAAAAGACTTCGATAATATAAATGGTATTAAAAGGACACCGTAAAACATATAACTCCTAATGCATACACAATATCTCTTTCAGTATATTGAATGTTTATTCATACTGCAAATATAGAGCCTAAATTTAATCATAAAAAACAAGCTCTTATCATAATTAAATACCTACAGTCTTTCAGATCCTCATATTATCTCTGTTATTAATGAAATTATTAATTTCTGTTGTTCATATCATTTTATTTTGTGTGATGATGTCTTCATTATATAATTAGTTTATCGTGATCAAACAATTTTTATCAGTATTGGTTTCTTAATTTATGTAAAACCAATTTCTATAAGATGATATAATATATCTATTTTCATCTTTGATCTTAATATGTGCAGGCTTTTTACGGCGAGTTAAATTTTTTTATAGGAAAGGCTTCTTATAAGACAGGAGATAATTGCTATTTTTATTTGCAATGCTAAGAAGATGAAGATTACATGAGACAAATATATAAATTATATGAGTATTATATTTTTTTATTAGCATTTTGTGTAAGTAATTATTTGTTTTTGCTTATCGGTGAAAAGAAACAGTCCCTTCAAACATTTTGGAAGTTTTAATGCAGAATGACATTTTACAGATCATGAATTAGGGAAACAACTATACATGAGAGTACAGCCTAGTGTAAAGTCACAAAAACATTGTAATTATAACTCCTATTCCAAAGTAGGGAAACTCAGTTTAACATAACAAGTTCTATGGCCTTCAACAAGAGTTTTAATTCCACAAAGAACCTTTTGGAAAAATGAGGGCTACTGGTATGTTAAGTCGAACTTCAAAGAGCATATGTTTTGTACTTTGTAATGTAGGGGAGAAAGATATACCACTGTAAGTGTGGCATCCTTATTTGATCAGGCTCAAAATCACCAGGTCCGTTACCAGTAGCCAACTGTACAGCATTATACTGACATTGACTCTGAGTAAAAAAAACTAAATTAATATTTTTAATTTTTTTATTCACTATTAACACGGTGAGCATTTAGACGTTAAAGAGTCTCAGGGGTATTAACTGCATCTCGAGAGAGAAGGGGTGAAATACAAACAATTTTCAAATAGATATAATTCTTTGAAATTAAAATTAAATAATTCGAATGTTTTACACATTATTTATATAGGAATGAATATTTCAAAAAATACAAAATGTTTAAAATATAATTATAATTTTAAAAATTGTAAGCCTATGAAATTAAGAAACATTTCTAAAATAAATATTAAGTAAATTTAATGTTGCACGAACTATTTTCTTAAATAGTAGCCCTAGATGTATAAAACTTTATAGAGTTATAAAATGTACCATACTCTTTAAATCCTATATAATTTTAGTATTATATATCTTTTGTATTTCAAGATATTAAAATTAAAAAAAATTAAAAATGCAATTTTTAAAATTTTTTTAAGAACATAACTTATTTTTCTATTCATATAAAAATATCTACAGTGTAATAAAGCTACACTTAACTTTATAAATCAACTTATTGCTAGTAATTAGAGCTACTATTCTAGAAAAAATGATGCGCAACGCAAAACATAATATTTCTTACAGAAATGTTTCCTATTTTCATACGCTTATAAGTTTTAACATTATGATTATATTTTAAACATTTTACACTTTTTTGAAGTCTCATTCCTTTATAAATAATATGTAAAATATTAGAATTATTTAATTCTAATTTCAAAGAATTATATCTATTTGAAAATTGTTTATATTTTCAGCCCCCGAGATGAAGCTAACACCCCTGAGACCCCTTAAGGGGTCTCAGGGGGATAATTGTTAAATATCATTCGAATCAGATTAAATTAAAGTACTGTGTGAAAACTATTAAAGACATATCTCATTGTATAATTTTCAGGACATTAAAATGACTATTCGTATTTAACAACTGTATTTATATAAGTGCAATTTCATGAAACCTTTTCTAAATTCACTTTTACTTAATAATGTATTGTTCATCATTTTTTAAAACTATTTTTCTTTTTTTAAAATATTTGTTTTGAATATTATTTACTTCCGTAATCCTCAAATGTTGAAACGCTCGATATTAAAACACTTCCTTTTTTAGATTTGTTGAAAAGTAAACGCAAACGAGTAATATTAAATTTTTAAAAATGTTAACTCTTAGTTTTATCTTTCAAAGGGATATGATTATTAAAATATTCAAACGCTTAACTTTCATTTCAAATTCAAAATTACCGGAAAAGTAATTTAAATTTATGTATTCAGAAAAGTAAATATTTAAGACATATTGTTCTGTTATTTGAATAATGCTTTTTTTTAAAAATAACTACTGTGTTTACATTTGGTGGAATAAATTTACAGAAGATGAGCACTTGAAATATTGTTTTATTTTTAAATTGCAAAGCAAACATACAAAGAAACTTTTATTTTGTATGCTCGTTAAATTCAATCGACTCTACTTAATATGCTTATGTTCTTTAAGCATAACAGCTGTTCGAATAAAAATTAGACTTTTGAATACTGATATGAGTTCAGATTTAAATTCATTAAAAATGAATGATCTCTGATTCATAAGAAAATTTAAATATTTTTCCCCATAAAAAATATAAATTGAGTTGTATGAGGTACTCAAAATTCTAATTTAAATGCTAAATTTCACATTTTTTTGTTAACATCGGTTAAAGTGACGCTAGATTTATTTCAAAGTTTTTCATGGATTTGGTATCCGATTTATAATATAATTTAATCGAGTAACTAAGAAAAAATAAATCTTTTTTTTGTCTATATTACGGAAGGCTTAAAAATTGACTTCTGTAGAAAAATAAATGTCACAGTTTTTGTTTATTAAACTGATGAAATTACGCTTAAATTAAATCAAAATTTAAAATATTAAAGAAACCAGAAAATATATAGTGAGAAATTAGGTTTATCTCTCTTATTAGACATTTTTAATATTTATTAAAAAAAATGGGATACTTAGATTTACTCTGAGTTTAAAGAATGCAATTTAATTCAAATGAACTATTATAAGTTGTATAAGTGATATTATGAACATTGCAATTGAATATGCTACACTATTACATTTTATTTTTAAAATGATATGGACAAACAATGATGCGTCTTGTTACTAGAATCGCAGATGAGGAACATTAAAACATTTATAGAAGTTATTTATTTACAAACTGGACGGAATATTTTAAAATAAGAGAATTTATATAAGTTAAACTTTTCAAAACTTTTTCCCTTCATGTGAACATAACAACAATAAATGATTTTTTTCTTTTGCATTTTAAAATGTCTTAATGAAAATATTACACACTGAACAACATAAGTTTTCCATATATTTTATAAAGAGTAAAGTTCTACAAAAAATTATATACAATGCAAATCAATTTAGAGTTTCATTTAGTTTTTATTTTTAGCGCGCTTTTCACGTAGTGGAACAAAAGCGCTATTAGGACGCAAATTTCATCTTCGTCTTCGTTCCATATTTTGTCGTACCTTTTCTCAGCCAATAAGCAACCAATTGACCTCGGGTTTTCGGCATTTGGTTCCATTTGTGCCCTAGATGAGCCGAATCATATTTAAATTTTCCCATAGTTTTCCCGAATTTTCCAATAAATTTTCCTGAATTTCGCTAGTTTGCTTTTTTATAGTGCTGATACAGATTTGTGTCATTATTTCTTTTCAGATCAATAGTGGTGCATTTAGAGGAGTGGCACAGTACTACTTTCTGTTTGTAAAAAGTTCATTAGTTGCATTATTGTAAAATACAACATGTGAAAAACGCGCTAAAATTACTTGGCCATGCCAATGATTGATATCTTGTTTGTTTAACTAGTCAGTTAAATCAAACTATTCCATTAAAATAGTTTTTAAATATTCTTCTCCAATGCCCTATTTTTTTCAGAAGAAAGTTCTGACAATTATTATTACAATGTTACTCTTCTTTTTCAAAAGAACCTGATGTCTTAGAAATAAATATATATTGTGTATTAATTGCTATAATATTTACTAGAAATCTCACCAAAGCAAATAAGATACATGGGGATAAATTTATATTTGGGGTTATCATACTTATTATAAATCTCTATAAAGCAAACAATAAGATGCTTGAGAATTTTTAAAGGCAAATGGATTATAGATATTCTAGGAAAATTGTAGAAATCTGACCTAATGCGCAATGTTTTTGTACAAAATTGGTTACACCACTCAAATATAGACATATCTTCTTTAAATGCTTAAGAATCTCCCATCCTAAAAATAAATAAAATGCAAATTATAATTTAATTTTATTCAATTCTGTAACTCCTTAAATATAAAGAATTACAAACTTTAACCTGTTTCCTTGGAAATATTTACTTCGAATTCCCTAATTGCAACCGCCAGAAGAATCCAAAATGCTATGCAAGTGAAAAACTTGCTTTTTTAGGCATTGTACTTCTGACAGAAACGCTGCTTGTTTGAAGGCTTCCAGATCTCAAAATTCTGGCTATATTTCTATTAACACTTTTAAATTAAAAATAATTAGCATCATTTTATTTTTTTGTATGAACTGTTTTATATCTTTAAAAAAGTTACGTGGAAATACTTTTACATTGCTAATGCAAATCAACTAATTTCCAGTTAGTGAATTGGCTGCACTTGCAGTTACCAAGTTAGTCACCCTACTGTTAATCAACTCTAGAAGGATAATCTAGCAATGCATTTTCATTAATCCTTACGTTTATGAAATACATTTATTTTATAATAGTTTTTGCAAGACATTTAATGATAAGTAAATAATTTTTTTTTTGAAGAACAACTTTTAGCGTTTCCCTCAGGTTCAACTAATCAACAATAAAATAAGTTGAAATACATTTAAAAATAAGGTTATGATAGCCTCTCAAAAGGATTAAAAAAAGGTACACATTCTATAAAAATATCGGATAATATATTTTAACCCACAGTAAAAAAAAACTTCGGTCTACAATGCCCTGTTTCTGTCCAAACTTATTCATAAATTTGAATCACTCCTGCTATATGAAAGCACATCTCAGGTGAAAAAATAAATCTACCTTAGATACCATTATCTTATTAAGAAATTCTATCCTCACTCTGTGAGATATATTCGCCACAAAAATCATCGACTGGTGGGTCGTAATGATTTATGACCATTCAGAGCCATAAATTCAGAAGAAACATTTTTTCTTCACATTCACCTCGCCAGGAGACGAAGACTGTTGTTTGATTGATTTCCTGCAGATAGGTCGAATTTTTTGAAGTTTATACAGCTGGTCCAAAGAAATGGCTTTAAAATATCCCAAATTTGAGGTTAATTAAACTTCAGAGTCACTGAAGAAATAAATGGAACTGAATGTGGAATAGATTTTTCTCTTATAGAGAAACATTGAATGCATTTGAAGTTATAACTTAAAAACAACAGTTCGTCAATTTTCATATTTACTCGTAGTTCCTATCCATTTTCCCCATGAAAGTTTTTGCTTGTCTTATCTCAGAGTTGGCTAAAATGCTGATTATTTGATGCATAACTCCCCAAAGTAGAGTTTTAGAATTCTGTGAGTTTTCAGCCCTTAAATATTAAATCACTGATGAGTTTTTAAAAGTATAATATATACGTTAACTGAATTGTCAATATTCAGTTAGAAATAAGAAAAAATTAAATTAGTTAAATAAAATACTTTAATTGATTTAAAAATATTTATTAATATAAATAAACAGGAAGTAAAATTCATAGAAAGAACTTTTAATTTTCTGGAGAAAATTGCTTGATGTATTTGTTTTCGAAATATGAAAACTATATGACAAAATTTAACATTTTCACTATCATATAACCATATTCTAAACTGCCACAAAAGAAATGAAGCAAAGCAGTAAATAGAATTATAACAAGACAATATAGCTCAAAAATAATGTATCCTCAGTTACATAGCAAATTGAGAACTAACCTTTAAGAACTAAGATTGCTGAGTTAAACTTTGTTTTAAGGACAGGAAACCTTTCCCTATATTTACCTGCACCATGGGCAGTAAGAAAGAGCAAATACTGTAAGGATAAGGTTTCATTAAATTTAAATGTAATAATAATAAAAGTAAAAGATTAATACTCGAAATACTAAAATTAAGTTACCAATGCCGAATGCCACGAAAAAATGAATCTGCACATCTAAACCAGAAAATGAAATATCTGAGCGAAATAATAGTTTTTTTATAATACAATATAGCACCACAATAACATTCCATGATCACAAACATCGCGCCTAAATGAATGCGTAACAGTACAGCAGCTAACAAAAGGAAAAACTGATAAATTTTTAAAATAAAATAAAAATTAGATCTAAGGATAATTGAAAAAAATATTAAAAAAATAATAAAACAATTTTTTGGAAAAAAAAAGTGCAAAGAGAAGTTAAAACGAGAAAATGAAATATATTTAAAATTTTGTGAATGTATGCGGAAAAATTAAAACTGATACAATTAAAACATTTTAACTCTACAAGAAAAAAAATACAATATAAAATGAAAATAAAATAAAAAATTAGAACTCTAAAATAATTTTTTTTAATAAATCTTGAACTTTTTAGAAATTTAAAGATGAAGAAAAATATAAAAGGACGATTTATAAACAATAATTAATGAACTTTTTTAAAATTAAATAATACATTTGTGTATTATCACTAACCAATACGATATAAGTAAGAATAATATTTTTATGAATAAAAATTGAGATATTTGAATTCCAAAAGAATCTTAATAAGTTAAAGGTGTGTCTTTTATCAAAAATATTACTATTTATTTGTTTTCCATAACATACTAGGTTACACCAAAGTAATCTGTTTTGAGAGGAGTATTGCGCACGCACCACACACACACACACACACACACACACACACACACACACACACACACACACACACACACACACACACACACACACACCACACACACACACACACACACACACACACACACACACACACACACACACACACACACACACACACACACACACACACACACGCACGCACGCACACACACACACATTTAAACGTTATGTTATTGAGTAAATAAAAAAAGACGGATTATTGTTTAAAGTGCAACATACATTCAAATTATCAAACATTGTGTAATGCAAGTATTTAATCCTTGTGTGTGTGTATACTCACCTTTATAAACCTTTATAGCAACCTGTGGTGAACATGAGTTTGCATTAGTGTGAGAGGCAACAGAAGGAGGAGACATAATGTATAATCAACAAGTTTTATTTACGCTAATCCAGAATCTCGCACGGTTTCAATTAGCAAATGGAAGCGCGCGCGCGTTGCCCTAATTAATTATAAATGTTACTTATCTTTTTACCAGGTGAAAAGTCAGTTAGGTGTATTGGATCCGATTACTTGTAGAGCTCCTGACAATGATAACAAGACTACAAGTCTTACGCAGAGGTAATCAGCAAAGCATGGCACACCATAGTTTAAACTATCACTTGAGATTTCTCTATCAACGTTCTCATAGAATTTAAAAATGATTTTTACTTTAAATAGTAAGAATCATTTACGTGTGTCAAGGTTTTTTCATGGACAGAGGTTCTCAAAAACCAAACAATTTATGAACCCACCTACATCGAGGATAGTTAGTTAAAAGACTGCGAAGAGAACCTTTTACAAATTTCTGTATCTTTATAGCTAAGTTATGCTATATGTACAAGCAAACATTGCTACTTTGTTGCTGCACCCATATAAATCTCCTCCTACTAAGGTTTTTTTTATATACTTATATACATTTTTATTTAAATTATATATTTCTGTGTTGAAAATTATACATATTTGTGTGCTATCAATGATTAGTATACTTAAATTCAAATATGATCGGACTATATTTTGATTACTTAAATAAGAATCAAGTTAATAATCTAAGTATTTTGAAATGAAATATTTCAAAAAAAAATTCAGTATACAGCCATAAAACATCTTTTGAATAATTAAATAGCGAATGTTATGAAAATTCTTGGATTAATTTAAATAAATATTAACTAGAAACTGTTGTAATTAAAGGACGACAGAAAGCATTAATTACATTAGATATTTTCTAATTAGAGTTAAGTATAGAAATATTGTTATCTATTGTATTTTAAAAATCCATGAAATTTCCTTTTTGTAAAGCACTGAGACGATTTGGGAGAGTTATTTATTTTAAATAATGATCAATGGGTATTCGGAATCAGCGTCATTTTTTAAAATATATTCTTTTGCGTAATAAGGCCGTTAAATAAAAAAAAGTTATTTTTTTTGTCGGTTTTCACAGGAGGACGAATCGATTTCTTATTTTTTGCAGCGTCATTAATGTAGTTCTTCGCATCGCTTCTTTGAATCTTTCGCCATTTCTTAAATAATCCAAATTAAAATGAGAAAAAAGCAATATGCCGAAAAATACATTTCATACATTTAAATATTTCTATGAAGTAATGCCTCGCTAACCAGCAAGAAATGAATCTCATCGAAGATTCCTTCAAATGTTACTTAAGAAAATAAGCAATAACATGCAAATGAACTCATTAAATCTCGTGACAAAAGTTTTGTCTCGGAAAACTAATTTATCTTTGAAGAGAGTAAAACATTAATCATAGTGATATTAATTTTTTTTCGCTGTAAAAATGAGAAACACTGCTTTACATTTGAATGCCTTATCATAGAGACAGCAAAAGGCTTATCCCAAAGAAATTTCTGATATATGCTTCGCTTTGTCAGTCATGATAAATCACATTATTCAGGAGAGCGGCCATATTGCAAATGCAAACGAATGTGGTAGAAACATTTACAATAAAAATAAGTTACTAGATTCTTTTTTTGAATAAATTTTTAACATTCTTTTGCAATAAATAGAAATGATTAAAAAATTGTTTCAGTTTCTGTACTAAAATGAGTTTTGTGAAAGATCTTTTTAAGAGGACTTGGTATCTCCAAAATTACCAAAATATCATTTTATAAAATTTTTAATTAGTCATATTCTTTGAATTATTATCATTCGATTGATATGTCATTTGTGTATGTCGGAAAATTAGAAGTTGGGAAAAACTTCAATTGAAAAATGTAAAAAA
>BMAO01030350.1:0-30284 GCA_019973975.1 Trichonephila clavata
TTCTCCATACTACTTCTTAAATAATTTTTAACTCGCTTTAAAACCGAAAAAGATCTCTCATCTGATGCATTTGATATCGTATAGTTAAAAATATTTTTATAAAAAGTATCTCTACATTAGGGAAAGTCGAGACCATTTCTTTTGCAACTCGATACATTTCTATTGGAGTGTTTCATTGTATCTTTGTTTTCTTTTAAAAATAGCAAAAACTGATCCAATTCATCGTCAAAATTAAACGATTCAATATCGTCTTTGTAAATATCCTTTAATTTTGTACAGCTTTCTTCTTAATTTCAGGTAACATCTCGTCAAAAAATACAAAAAGTGTTCTATAACGTTTTATATATTCCAGCTCTTCGGAATAGTTCTGCACTTCTTCTATCACATATGACATAGAATGAGTTGACCAAGAAATTTTCCCTATTTTCAAATTCATGACCTTCTTTATAGTTTCAACCGAAAATAATTTTTCTCTTTTCGCTGCCTGCAAGCTTGTCCAACTTCCTTTTCAAATGAGAGCCCTGTAAAGCAGTTGCTTCTTGTTCTACTTTTCCAAATTCATTCCTGAAATTTTGTATATAATTTTCTAAAGATTTCAGTAGATTGGTTCCTTTTCATAGTTCACACCCAAGTAATTGTAATGTTTTGCTAGTAGCATTCACCCTCTGGAGTATGGTATCCCAAAATCACGGTCATTAGGGAAGTTTCACATGCTTCCCCATCTATTTCAAAAGAGAAGTTGCCTCCAGTATTGTGATCTTCTCCTCATTTGTATCACGGATTTCAGCCCGGGCCTCTTCTATGTGTATATAACCAAGTCTTATAGCTCGTACTGCATCTGCTCTTGCTGACCATCGTGTATCTGAAACTTTTTTTCACAGATATTGCATGTTTACTCCTTTCCAGATTTTTATTTAAAATTCGCCAGCGATGGGTTGACAGAAAAAAAAAATGAATAATTTCTGTACAAGCATAAAATATTTAATTGCATCGCTACAACTTTCTGCTGCTAAATTTAAAGAATGAATGGCACAAGGAATACAAACTGCGCTTGAACTGTGTTCTTTAATACGTGCCTGTAGACCTGAGTACCACCCGGACATATTAGACGCATTATCAAATGATTGCCCCCTCCCCCTTTGCAATTTTTAATATCCAGTCCAAATTTAGCTAAAATTTCTAAAGCATTAAATTTTTTTTCCAAACTCTCATAAAATTACATTTAATCTTTTTTCAAATTTTCTGTGATAGAGTTATGAAATTTCTGTTTTAATACACTCATATTTTGTTTAATTCATTTATTCTTTACAGAAATCATAGTTTTAATTTCTAGAACAAAACATAGCTTAGCTTCCGCGGATTACTTATAATCAAAATTATTTAAAATATCTCAACCAAAAGTAAGCTTTCAAAAAATTCTAAGGGTTTCTTTTAAAAAACCGTGGGATTTTTTTGGAAAAACAATTATAATATTCTTTATTTTTGTAAAGTTTTCCTTTTAAAGTTTCTCAATATAAGTTAATAAAACATTAACTGAATACAAATGTTTTTTACACATTCTAGTTTAGTATTATTACTATACTTGTTTGTTGTTTCAAAAATCTTAATACTTTGTGACTAAACAGAACAATAAAACATTTCCAAAATAATTTGAAAATTTCTAAGATAACTCAAAACTATTTCACAAACGCCACAATATATCACAAAAGAAATCTACAATTTTTTCAACTAATTTATATCTTAATTACATTAAAAGTTCCCTTTCTCAAAATTAAAACAATCTTACTACATATTGAATAACTTTTCACATTTCTATTTTGTTTGAAAAAATCACTTATCCACTTTATAAATTGTGTTTATCATATTTTTATTTCTGAAATACATTTTGCTACCACTTTAAATAGTTTTAAACTAGGAGTAATTAAAAAATAGTACCTATATTTTTCAACATTTATGATTGTTCTGTAAAAATAAACATTTCATTAAATGCTTTTTATAAATAATTTCTGTTATTGTTTTGGCATTGTTGCCTTTTTTAAAGATTTTAAATATAGTTATAGATGAATTTTTGATTAACTTCATTACAGCTTTGATTAACTTTATTATTTAATTAAAGAAATTATGCATTTTAAAGTAATTATGCGACTTTTATGTATTTTTATAATTAGTTATATACATTTAATTATTAGATTGCATTGAATATCCTTTCAAATTGTCTGGACAAAAGATCTTAATCAAAAAGTATCGCCAGCAAATCACTCTTGAAATGGCAATAAATACAAAAAAGAAAAAAGAATTTTTTCTGTTCAAATTTAATCTTACAAAACAATGGTTCTCTTAGCAGTTTTTAAAGTATAGTAGAAAAATTATGTTTATTTCACGTCACCAATAAAAAGAAAGAAAAGTGTATTTTTAAGTAAACTTAATATACTTTCTTTCTTTGAAAATTCTTTTAACAGTTTGAAACAATTTTAATTAAATATTTAGAAATTATAGATTGGCTCATATATTACTAAACAAAATTATCGTAATACGTTAGGATTACAAACGAAAAAATCAACACAATAAATATAATAACGTTTTTATTTCAATTTCGATTTATTGTTAGGATTCTTTTAAAGTATGGAAAATAATTAATGGATGTATTCAAAATCTCATTAATGTTTTGTATTTTAAATGAACTACTGTCGCTTTTTATAACTGACTCAAGAAATTATTTTTATATGAGAGGCAAATAATATTTTTTCATTTGAATAAGAATGCCAATCTCAAATGTTTTAAAATTCAAGCTACGAAAAGACATTTAAATATCTTAATCATCATGAAAATATTCTATGAAACTCATGAACAGTTATTTTATTTATGTGTGTAAAACGAAAAATAAATCTATACAAATAAATAAAATTGAAGTGTCTGTTTGTAATTTCAAATTAGCAGCTTTTTACTTAATGCACTAAAAGTATATACGGTACTCATAACAAAAAAACAATTTTTAAAATTTTTGTCTGTCTGTCTGTCTGTCTATCTGTCTGTCTGTCTGTCTGTTTGTTCCGGCTAATCTCGGAAACGGCTGGTGCGATTTTAAAAAATTCTTTCCTAATGGAAAGCTACATTAACGGGGAGTAACATAGGCTATATTTTATTCCCGTATTCTTACGGGAACGGAAAACTATACGGGTGAACGTGAAACTGAATGCCAAGATGAACGCCAAATTGAAACGCCAAGCTGAGCTAATGAAGTCGTTGTTTTGTTACTGGCGACCGATGCTCTTCATGAGACATAACTAATTTACCGCACACATGATAATACGCTGACACGTGCCATAATTTTTTTTTATGATAGTTATCTCACACTGTTCAGTTAAGTAGAGCATCAGCTGTTTCGGATGCACTTTTAAAAATAATAAATCAAGGCTTCATAAGCAAAAAGCAATGCAAGAAACAAAAAATTGATAAGTTTTTACGGTTAGTTTTAATCCTTTTTTTTTTTTTTTTTATTTACATTTTTAGTCACATTTAAACAATAGTTATTATAATCCCAATCTATATCTATACAAATAAATAAAATTGAAGTGTCTGTTTGTAATTTCAAATTAGCTGCAATTGTTTGCGGGGGCGGGGGTTTAAGGGGCGTTAGAAATTCCGATTTTTAAGTTATTAGACGTACAGTCTTCAAACTTAGTAAGCAGATTCCTCTCATACGGTAGAGATACGCTACAAAATGGGTTTCGTTGAAAATTGCCCCCAAGTGGCGTTGCGGGACTTAAGGGGCGTTATAGATAATTATTTCCATTTTTAAACTATTAGACGAACAGTTTTTATATTTGATAAGTAGGTTTCTTTTATAGAGTAGAGATCAGCTATAAGAAGGTTTTGTGAAAACAGACCTCTAAATGGCGTTGCGGGGGATTTAGTGGCGTACTAGATAAATATTTTCGTTTTTAAACTACTTCACCTCCCTGCTTGAAAATTGGTAGGAATGTTTCTTTCATGGAGTAAATATCCGCTACAAAACGGGTTTGGGAAAAATTGACCCCAAGGGGTGTTAAGGGCAGATATAAATAATTATTTCTATTTTTAAACTATTAGACGCACAGTTTGAAATTTGGTAAGCAGATTCCTCTCATAGGATAGAGATACACTACAAAATGTGTTTTGTGAAAATCGACCCCTAGGCCGCGTTGCGGGGGTTCAAGGGGCGCTATTGATTTTTTTTTTTTTTTTTTTGCATTTTTAATTTTTTGGACGCACAGTCTTCAAATTTTGCTAAGCAGATTCCTTTCATAGTGTGCAATTCCCCTACAAAATTGGTTTTGTGAAAACAGACCCAGAAGTGGCGTTGTGGGGCTCAAGTGGCGTTAGAGATAATTATCCCCATTTTTAAACTATTAGACGCACAGTCTTGAAATTTGATAAGCAGATTCCTTTCGTAAAGTAGAGAACCGCTACAAAATGGGTTTCGCGAAAATGAACTACTAAGTTTAATTTCGGGAGATTAAGAGGCGTAATTGGTAAATATTTCCATTTTAAACTATTTGATCATCCTGCTTGAAAATTGGTAGGCATGTTCCTTTCATGGAATAGAGTTCGTCTAACAAAGAGTAAAACGAAAATTGACCCCCAAGGTGGGTTGCGAGGGTCAAGAGGAGTTACAGAAAAAAATTCATGTTTTTAATTGTTAGGCCCATATACTTGAAAATTTGTTAAGCATGTTTCTTTTGTTGATTAGGGATCCACTAAGAATGTATTTTAAGCAAATCAAGTTCTGGGGGGGTGCAGGGGGTTACTGGGACGTATTGACAAAAAAATTACTTTTTTCGAGCTACAAGGACTATAATAATGAAATTTGGTTTGCATTTTTCTTTTGTTGAGTTGAAATCCGCTAAGAGCGGTTATTTTGGAAAACGGCTCTCAACGGGATTACGGGGATATTGATAGTAAAACTTTTGTTTTTTTTTTCCTGTTAGATTTAGGCTTGAAATTTTGCTTGCATGTTCAATTTACGGAGTAGAGATCCACCGAAAATTAGTTTTGCGGGAATCCACTTGGTTTTTGAGTTACGAAAGAGCAAATCATTCTATGCTTCAATTTTAGAGATTTTTAGAAAACACAAATTAGATGAGTTCTGCCCCTTTTTTTATCAACAGCGACAGTTACAGGTATAAGTATATTTTTCAATACGATCGAATTCTTAATGCAGGACTTAGATATCAATAATTTATACATATATATAAGCAGTAAAAATTTACAAAACATCATGAAATTCCCAGCGAAGCGGGCGGGTAACAGCTAGTAAATAAATAAAATAGTAATGACACGCAAATGCGACAAAATATTTTTTTCACTTTATTTTACGCAATGATTAAAATACCTGCGCATTAAATCTTAAAAATCAAAAAAGAATTTGAAAATGAAAATATAGTTACCTTTTTTTGTTGTTTAAACACGGTTCTCCGATTTGTCTGTATAAGTGCAAGAAGCAAAAGAAATTAGTTCGAAAGTCAAATTGACACAAAATTTCCTCAGTTTTCTACGAAAAGGGGTCTTTTTCTCAGGGTCATTCTGTCCCATTCCTTTCATTCGTCCTTAAGCCAGTCATAATCTTGATCGTGCTTTTCCCGATCCTGTTTTTGTCCAATGTGCCAAAATTCTTCTCTATACCGCGCCCCCTCTCCCTTCCCCCAGAGGACCAACGTTGAGAACTCATTGATACTCCTTAAAAAAAATAATTATCTATAGACTTGGAGGGTGACGGAAGACTTCTGGCGTTGATGGTCCTATCTTTTCTCGAAACGGGTAGCAGTTATCAAGCTCTTGCTCACCATAAATGCACATCCAGTCTTTTGGTTGTTACAGAAATAAAAGAGAACCGGTATAAATAAAATATAATATTCTCTTTCACTGAACCATCTCTGAAAAAAATTCCAACTAAGCGCCAAACCTTCCTGTAGCTTCTTAGTGCGACGTATATTACCGTCAATCAATCAATAGACGAAGGGGTTATTGTCATTTACAGGCAAATAACATTCTGAATGGATTTTTTCCATCCTAAGCGTTATCTGTATTTCACTTCAAACGATCTTTCTGTCGATCCGCTTTGAATGAGAAGTTTTTCCTACATTCAAAGATCACACCATTCCTTGTCTTCTCATTATTTGAGTAATTTTACCAGCTTTTAAACTTTTCTTATTGCGTTTCCTGAGATTCAGAATTCACACGGAAAACTTATGTCATTTTAAGTCAGTGACATACTATTTTATAAACGTAAAATACAATAGGAGGTAAAATGTTATCAATGGTAAAAGACCAATGATAACATTTTACGACTTTTTGCTTTCACATGAAAGGGGCCCCTGTAGCTAGTAGCTTTTATTTTCAATGACGTAATATCGCCAGATGATATGTATAAATTATATCAATGTAATGTGTGTTTTTTTATGTCAGAAAGTATTTTGCTTTACTTCGTGTCAGTAAACTAATTTTTTTAAATCTTTTATTTTCCTTATGATCGCGGCCCCCTCGTAGGGTTATCACCCCCCCCCCCCCACGGGGAGAGGTGTGCCCCACAGTTTGAGAAACGCTGCTCTACAGTTTTTTCGAAGAATTACTTTCATCTATTTCATTATTTTATTCATTCATCAATTTAGAGAAATTTCAATCTCACTTAAATATTTCGCTATTTCTGTCATGCTGGCTGAAATAAAACTGATGCTAAATTTGCAAAATACTTCAATACTCGTTAGGAGGAGTAGGCAACTGCCTATGGGCCCCGTGCTTTTTAGGGGCCCACAAAAGCGTGTTCTGTTTTGTGTTAGAGCTCCAAAAACAGGCTAAGGGGCCCCGAGAACTCGACTGCCTAGGGGCCTCCATGTCGTGTTTAATCCGACACTGCTTCGATATCTTTCCCCACATTCTCAAAATATAAACACAAAAATCCAGATAACAATAAATCACTAACCTTCAAATACTAAATTCTTTCGAAAGAACTAAACATTGGCAGTTGTTTATAGTCTGAGATCTGGGATCATTATTTTAATATAAGAATTCTGGGATCAACTTTTTAAAAACTTGGAACCGAAAACATATATTAAAGATCAAAGTTCCGGAAAACATTAAAAAAAAAACGGATTTCAACCGCAATTACATGCAATATATGAGGGCAACACTAATTGTTATACGATTCAAATCGTGGGTAATCTTTGGGTTTGCAATATCAGTACAAGATTTTTTTGTTGCACGTTGAACTTATAACTGAAGTCTATCAGCTTGGGGCCCCTGGCGGCCGCCAGGTCCGCCAGCCGCTTAATCCGCCTCTGCCCCTGTTAAACAATTTTTTTTGTCATATTATGCAACTACTGTCTCATACCTTCCTACTTCAATGAATGTTACTCACGATCATACGTGTGTATTTAAACTGTTGAATGGTTATTTTTTGCTTTATATCAGCCCTATATACAAAACAAATTTCATTAAAATCTTTCCAATAGTACTAGAGATAAGCAACAAAATCTAAAAATTCTCTTAATTTTGTACACCAGTATACTTCAAAGGCATTCTGAAAAAGTACAGTGAAATATTTATTACAGAGGACTCGTTACATTTTCTATTTTTTTAGATATTTTTAAAAATGTCCTTATATCTAAAGTTTTTGTTCAATAACACGTATTTTCAAGTCAAATTTCTCAGGCATATTATTACTTTTAGAAAGTTTAATAGGAAGGTAACTCAAATTTGGCTAGTGTAAAAATAGTTTTCAAAAAAAAAAAAAAAAAAAATTTAACACAAAATAGAAAAAAAATGTCTTTATTTTGTTTTAATATAAATTAGTTATTTCATTTCGCTTAAAACAAAATTTATTTTCAACAGATGTCATTGTATTAATTATTTAATTCAAGGAAAAGATTAAAACAAAAAAGAAAAATAATCAACAGATGACACTAATGAGAGCGATTTTTTGTAAATTCAGCTACAGATAGTGTTACGTGTTAAGTATAAATTAATAATTTATTTTATATTTATTTTAAGATACAGACGATATTTTTATTTTCATATGTATAATTATCTGCCTATGATGCAAACGATATCTATTAAAAATAAATTCTGATAGAACAGTAACACAGAGAGAGATATAGCAATGGTAATTTTATTTATTAGAATGGCAGCAAAAAGATTTTAAAAAAAAATTATTATATTCCAAAAAAAATTGAAATATGCTAGTTACCTTAAAATATTATATTTATTTGAATATATTTTGTAAAAAGTTGTTACTGAAGTTGACTGTTTGATGAGCATATACTATTATTTATTGATGCCAGCTTTTAAATTAAAATACTTTTCATAAAATCATTTTATATCACAAATGGAATATATATGAGCTATTTTATTTTACAAAGAGGATTTTGCTTATAGAGGGACTGGAACTGTGCTTGCGGATAAATATCCATGATAAACCATTGTATTTATGGTTTTGAGGAACTCTATTTTAGTCTGAGCGAATAAAACTAAAAAATGATCCTGCCTAGATAGAATTTTTTCTTGCAAAAATAGGGTAGTTTCAATAATCTGTTAACTTGTTACAATTACAGGATATGAAAAATATAGTTTATTATTTTTTTTCGTTTGTAATTCGGTTACCCAACAAATGTAATTGCGATATTATTTTTTGAAAGAATATGTATAAAATGCCTCAAATAACAAAGTAACAAATGTAAAAAAATAGAGCATATATGCAGAAAAATTACTTTTTTAAAATAAAATTACTAAAAATGATTACAACAAAAATTAGCAATAGTATTGGCGTAGAATAATAAAAATAAGAAATTGTTTCCAATGCTAGCAATTTTCATTACAATTTGATTTTAAACACATTTATATGTACGTATTGAAAAAAAAAATCCCTTTTTTTACATCATCCACTGATATGTTCACATTTTTTATTAATGCCAAATTTTGAAATACCACTCTGAATTATATTTCGAATAAAGTATTTTTAAATGACTTCATGAATATTTTTTCCAAATTTACACATCTTACATATTGTACATTCTGATTAACTCGAATTTTTTTATGTTTTTTACGAAAAATCAACCTGAATTTCTTTGAAGATTAGATAGAGCACAATTGACAAAGACGAATAAATGTGATGCTTCTAAATAAAGAAATGAGTATCCGGCAGAAATGTCGTCATTTAATGTTAATTTCCAAATTTTGTTTCCTCAAAGCTGAATAATGTCTTATGTAGTCACAGTATACATAGTAAAAATATTGAGAAAACATCGAAAAAAGTTCCATACTCCTTTATGGCCGCCATCCGGTATAGTGGTCAGTGAAGCTGACTGCGGTGCTGCAGGGACTGGGTTCGAATCTCGGAGAAGACATGGATGTTTGTGTTGTAATCCTTTCTTCTGTCTGTGTTGTGTTTACCCCCGTGTTACACGTTCGGTGGTGCACGGGGTTTATAAATGTTAAAAAAAATACTCCTTTCTGGTACTTTTTAATACCCTTTTCTAAGCCCCATTTATATGTAACGGTATCTGAACTCAATTTTTACCCACTTTAAAAGGTCAGATTAATTCGAAATTTTGCTCACTTGTCCAGGACCGATGACAGTACAATAATTTAATAATTTTGTTCCATTGTCCTGATCAGGATCATCAGGGTTAAAAATGTTCCATTTTCAGATCCCATCCCACATCTGGTGACTAATTTCAGACCCCATTTCCAGATTTGGCGACTAATCCCAGATTTGGCGACGAAAAGGTTAAGTTACAACAATCGCCGGACACCTATGGCACGCGGTACAATTCTCAGTGGCACTCTGCACTATTCTACAAATTTGTCAATTTTTGAGTAGATGGAAGTTGATAAATTTGTAATGGCATCATTCCAAGCATCATCAGAATTATGGACATTTACGAAATTACGAAAAAAATCTGAAAAGTAACCCTGAAGGTAAATGTACAGTTATTTTGTAAATTATTGAGTGACTTTGATGGAAAGATTTAATTGTTTAATGAGAGAAAAATGCATGTATTCTGCTTTCCACGCGTTTGGTTCTACATATCTAAGTAAAAAATCTTTTCTAATATGAAAAATATTTCGAGAGAGAGATCCAAAGAAGTTATATATATATAACAACTGTATGCATATATCATGCCAATCATAAAGTCACAGATTAGACCGTTGATTTTGCGATATGAAAGTAGAAAGGTGCAAGCACTAGGTTCGCATTAAAATGTTTATTTAACTTTATTTAACTGCAATGAAGAGAAATGCTTGTATTTTATGCTGTCTATTTTATTTTAATAAATATGTTTAAAAATACGTAATATATGTACAATTTTAATTATTTTTCTTTTTGTTGAAGAAATAAATATATTTCATGCTGTTTATTTTTATGCCAAGAAATATCTTTAAATGATTCAAAATTAATATATAATAAAACTGTAAATTAAAATTATTGATCTCTGTTCTCTGATTCTGGTTGCATGATCACGGGAATGGAATTGTTTCCAAAATGTCGTACCGTGTGGCACGCTGAATCCTATTGGTAGATTGGTTTGGCACACCACAGCTGAAAGGTTGCCGAACCCTGAGTTACAACTTAGTTCGATTAACTATAAAAGGGTGATTTTTTAGTTTTTTTTAACTATAATTTATTTATACCTAAATCGGTATAAATAAATTCAGCTTTGAATATTTTCCCTGGACTTATAAAATAATAAAGAAACACAATATTAATAAATCAAAGTTTCTATTAAATTTAAGAGAAATATATTAGACGTTTTTATAAAAATTTTTTATTCTGTTTTATTAAAACCATTATAAATCTTCTATACGCTCTGTTACTGTACTGGATCCTTTTGGGTATTCGTCTTCTGTTGAAGGATTTGAATGTTTTGTTCTTTTCCTGTAAAAGGAGATATATATAGGTCTCTGAGAAGATTCAATATTACATTTTACTGATTTTATTTTAATTTATTATAAAAAGTATAAAGAGTGACAAAATTGAAAAAAATAAAAAAATATATTATACTGATATTTATACAATAGCAATGATTGTTTACTTAAAATAAAGAAATAATAGTGAAATATTTCACTAGTTATCTTTCAATTATTTACCGAATTAAAAGCGTAAAAAGAGACCAAAGTCCTCGATATTTATTTCATGATGTAGACAATATTTGTTATAACTGAATAGATCGTAGCATATTTTTTCGTTTATTTTCTTTTTTAGATTATGTGGCAAAAAAAAAAAATATATATATATATATGTTTAGAATTCTGTTAAATAAAACAGTAGCATGTTTCTTGGAAAATCTGGGCAAACTAATTCTAACTGTATCATTTATAGTAATTTGGCTGTAAAATAAAAAAATTTAAAGAAGACAGAAGAAAAAAAATTCTTTCAAGAATGCTGAAAACTATTCATGCGTGGTGAGCATTTATAGTTTTTAAGAATACTGTCGTCGAGTATTAGCAAGTAAAAAACTTGTGTGTTCCTTTATGTCAGATAGTATTCTGACTACATATAACGTGTGTGCAGTAGTTATTGAAAAATATTGTCATGTTGAGTTTACCGGTTTGTGAATTTTAATTATTAGTTATTTATTAATAACTTAGTTTTTTCTAGAATTCCAAATTTTGTTGACTGACACGATAAAAAGGAATGAACTAAAATTTTTCGCACAAACTGAAATTAAAGATTCACGCAAAATTTACTGATATCATTACAAAAACCCCTAACAATTTATTTACTTTCTCATTAAAAATTCTTACTAAAAATATGACATTCAATCAGCAATATGCTCTATATCAGGGATGGGCATTAAGCCGATCGCGATCGACCAGTGGATCGCCAAGAAATTTTTAGATGACCACCGTCACTAAGACCTAAGACACAAATACTACAATAAATTTTTTTGGAACACTAACGCCAACTAGATTAGAGAATCATTTTTTCACAATCGATTCGACTGTGTTTACTTACACAAATGATTCGATAAATGTGCAAACGACACATGTACCTTCTTTGGAAACACACGATGGCATTGGATCACTGCGATGCCACTGGTATAAATTAATTTTTCTCTATACCCCGACCGAAGGGAGAATAAATGTTGATGATTAGCACTTCCCGCGATAGCATGGGACTGGCTATTGAAACATGATGCTCCATCCCACTCTTGTTCCGCATTGAAGTCGTGTCCCGCGCCATCACGGGACACGGTGATGAACAAATTAAGTCCTTACGCTGATTTCATATTTATCGGTTCACGCATGGACACTGCATTGAATACGTCCAAACTTCCCTATCTAAGAAATTTGTCATATTTTAAAAGAGGGGTACAATGTCGGAAACAAGTGTTAAGAAAAGAAAACATAAAGTTTTAACACGGAATGGACACACCCTACGCCACTGGGTGGACCGCAACCCCATAAAAACATTAGAAGTAGCCCGTACCCTGGAAAAGTCTGCCCAAACCTGCTCTATATAATATAATTCCCTTCGCGGTTCGTCATTAGTAGCCAACTGCCGCTAGAACTAAAATTATAAAATAAAATAAATAAAATTAAATTATAAAATAAAATAAATAAAATAAAATTATAAAATAAAATTCAAGAGAAATGATTAGAAAATAAAGAGTTTAAAATTGGCATGGTTATAACCTTCTTTGGTATTTTCAAACATAATTTTGGAAGTAATTTGCTAGGGTTTCTGTGGCGATATCAATAAAAGCTCTATACCAATTTACACAAAAATATGTATGAAATTCTTAATAGTATTCTGATAATTATATAATAATTATATTGAAGTGATTTATTTGAATTCTTTGAAGTATTGAAACAGAAAATGAAGTGTTAAGTCATGCGTAAAAAAATCTTTTTAAATATTTTTAAGGAGATTAAAAATGATAAAAGTAAAAATTTTCATGAAAGTTTAATCTAATATTAAATTTAATACTTATATTTTGTATTTTAAAGTCATTTTATTTCGTAATAGCATGTATAGTTTTATTTACTTTGAAATGTTTTCTTTTTTCAACTACTATTTGAAATTAATTCAGCGTAAAAATTCAGCATTCTGCCACAAAAAAAAAACTCTCTAAAAGTTATTTTTTGCTTCTTTTTGCTCTAAGTTAATGAATAGAAAAAAAAAAAGAATTTTATCATATAAAGAAAAAATTTATTCTTTCGTAAATCTTAAGAATCGTTGTAATTATTACTTAATTTTAATGAATCATTGCCTAAAAAGTAATACTAATCATTTTGCGTCTGTGATACCAAATGTAAGCGCAAGGAAAAATTCTTCTACCAATTAAATGTACTTTTAGTACAATGTATTCAAATTTTTAATGAATTAACAAATTACACATAGAACTAGAGTTTTGAATACAATCGGACCTCTATCTGCGAAATCCCGAAAAAAAGCTCGTTATGGGGAAAATTCGTAAAACTGAGATTCATCTTTTAATATACTTTAGAAACCACATAAAACAAATTTTAAATCCACAAGCACTATACTTTTTATACTTACACTTTTTTATTAATTAATATCTATTTATTTTACATATCTTACGCATCAAAAAGAAAACCACAAGGAAAACAAGCAAAAAAAAAAAAAAAACCATTGTCTAAAAATACATTGTATTTTAAACTTCTAAAAATAATTTTATATTTAAATAAATGAATTTTTCAATGATAATTTTCTAATTTTTAAGCTTATAACTAATTTTAAGCTAACATTATTTTTTATGCAGTAATTTTAATCTTGCACTACCAAATGTGTCTCCTTAAATTTAATTACTGATAAAATCTGTTAACTTTATTTGAGTTTTTGGTTTGAAAAATTACTGCAGTTTTATTGCTCTAGGTGAGTTAGATACTTGGTAAAACCAGTTCAAGGTCATTGATCACCATAAAACGTACTAAAAGAGAGAATAATTTGAAAAATCTCCTAAATATTTTAAAAATAGGGAGAAAAAATCGAATCACAAGAGAAAAAGTTCGTTAAACAGAAAATGCACTTCGCTATTTGGAGGTTATTCTACGAAGAAGACAATAAAATGTTTTTGGTTCCTAGAAAAAGTTCGCAAAATAGAGGTTCGTTATATGGAAGTCTGACAGAACTTAAATATCTTTCTCTATATATATTGATTAGAATAGCAATATTTAATTTTTAATATCATTTCATATAAGGGTAAAATATGAATTATGAATATTTAAATTCATGAGATGAATGAATATTATTGAATACGAATATGAACATTTATAAACTTGGATTCAACGTTTACAAATATTAACAAAAAAAAAGTTCACTATGCAGAATCAAGTTACAAAAGGGACAATTATCTTCGCAGCATATTTTGGATTCTTTGTAAAGAAAAAAGTTTATACATAAATGGTTTGATATATCATATGTGTATAAGAATTTTACTTCATATTTTTAATATTTAGGTAGTAAGGGGCTTTAAATATATTTCAAAACTTGGTTACTATATAACATAGATCTAATCGTGTAAAAAATGTTGAAATATTTTGTGGCACGCAAAGTGTATTTTTTTGATAAAAAAATTTGAAATAAGTATATTTGTAGAGTAATTTCTTTCGAAAATATCCTGTGAATGCAAAGTTTGATGAGATGACTAAAGATTTATATCATCACATCAACTTTTTACTTCCGTACAGATTGTTTCTGTAAAATCATTTTGTTTCAATTGCACTGTAAGTGTTCGACGTAAACTCGTATACAGTCGACTCTCGTTAATTCAAACCTTCGATAATACGAACCTCTCACTAATTCGCTCAGCCCCTAGAAAAACGCTTTATATTTCGAACTAAAACAATGCGTTTTGATACATTCGATATTTCGAAGTAAAATCTGAGGCTGGCTAGTCTACAACATGCAATAATTCGAAGTTATCTTATAAAACTCTCGACAATTCGAACACTTACCTGTAGCAAACAGGTTGGAGCTTACAGGTTTTGTGTTTTATTGTCTCTGCGTGTCTCACCTGTAACGTATCCGCTTTGATGACCATCAGTCTGCTACCACTTCTATGTGTTTTCTGGTTCATCAGGCGAAAAGGCACCTTTATTGTTTTCCTTCTTCAAGTGGACAGCTCTGGTTGCATTTATTAGCCGTCCATATCTTTCGTTTAACACGTGACCTTGTTACACATGTGTTCAGAAAGGATTGTATGCTATTGTGAAGAAGAGATGCGTAGGATTGTGTTTTGTGCGTCTCACCGACATGTGTGTGACGATGTATGGCTCATCTGTGTAACTTATAGCATGAGGCACCAAATAGGGCACGGGCCTTACTGGACCCTGCTTTGATGAACCAATAGTGTTGAGGACAGTGTATGAGGGAACCGGATGCGAAACGATTTTATTTCTAATGAGGAATGGAAGACATTTGGTGGGGCGTGAAAGAGTCATGTGTGTGAATTGTATGAACAAGATAAATGTATTCTTTAATTACAGGACTTTTAATTTCTGTTTAATATTTATACTGCATAATATGTGATTTTTAAAAATACTTTAAAGAAATATTGTACAATTCTTGTTTTGTTACATAGCTTAAAATTTAAATGTGTTAGAAAAAATATTTCTCTTTATGTATTTTGGGAGTTTTTTCTTACCCTCTTGATAATTCGAAGTTTTTCAGTGATTCCTCCAACTTCGAATTATCGAGAGTCGACTGTAGTACACATTCCTTTATGAATACAAATTTAAGTTCTTTTCCTTTAGTGTGACTTTTCAAAATAACTTAAAATTATCTACATACATTATTTTGTGAGATTTTATTTCCTTTACGAAATCCTTACCATTTGCACATGAGATATTTCTGATCTTTTCCGAAAGTTTCGCCATCTTGAATAGTTTGAGGGAGAATTTCATCGAGAGTTTCTGGAAGCAAAGTTGCACTCATACTTGCTGTGACGGCAACAAGTCCTATGATGAGGAAAGGGATATACTTTGCGTAATTGGCCTGTAAAAAAGAGAGAAATTAGTTCAAATTAATTTGATAATTAAACATAACAACTCGATAATTTTACAGTGATTTGAGAGTCATTTATTTAGTTAAGAATAGCTCTATAAAAATGTATTAGTGACCTTTTCAAAAAATTCTATATTGTTGATCAAACGCATAGGATCTGAACGTCCCTTCTCATTTCTTCTTTCTCTTTTCTTTTCCAAATTGACAAGAGTCGTTCATGTACCAGAAAAAATTTTGAAGTTCATTCCAGAATCCAAACTAATTACCTAAATGTGTTCTAAATCATGACGGTTGCATGAAAAATACAATCACGCGTGTGTAGAATTCAACACTCCCAGAATTCAATAGAATTCACAGAACTCTATAACATTCAAAACTCCCAGAACTCTATAAAATTCCCAGAACTCTATATAATTCAAAACTCCCAGCGTTCAATAGAATTCACAGAACTCTATAGAATTCAAAACCATAATTCAATAGAATTCAAAGAACTCTTTAGAATTCAAAACTCGCAGAATTCATTGGAATTCACAGAGATCTATAGAATTCAAAACTCACATTAAACTTGTCCTTGTTGTTTTACTTGTGATATTTAGATAAAGTTTCAAATTTGAAAATTATGCAAAGAGAAAAATATTCAAATATTAAGATTCTTCGAAAAAAAATTTCAAAATTGTTTAAAAAGATAAATTTTAATAATATTCGTGTACTTTTAACACTATAATTTTCTCAATAAATTTTTTTTTTATGAACCATAACCATTTTCAAGTTTTGTCATCCACTTCTGAGCTATAGTCCAAATTTTAAGTCTCTAGCTCATCGGGAAGCCAGTTTAAAATCAATTACGAAATTCCACCCGGACAGTCAAGAAAGCGAGTTGATAAAAACATGGTGAAAAATAAGCTCGAAATTTACGGATGCACGTTATATGCCGGGTATAAAAATGAAAAATGATAGCTTTAAAAATAAAAAAATAAGATAAGCATAGAAAAAATTTAAACTTCTACGTATATCAAAATACTACTTATTTAAAAGAAATTGCATTCCTTTTGTATTAAAAGGGTTCTAGTAGTAGAAATATACTATTTATTTTTCAAAAGCTTGGAAGATTACCTCGAATAAATGACTTCAAAACATAACAGCATTGTGTGCGTACATTTCTGGTTTCTTCGTAAAATTGGAGGGGTGCGTTATACTGCGAATACACCAAAAAATTAATAATTGCAGCTTGAAAGTATTGGTGTGCTTTATACGCGGTGCGTGTAACACGCCGGATTATACGGTAAGTGTATTTTGTTCACCTATATGCGTTATTATTGTTGAAAAATATGTACTTTTTAAGAGAAAGTTTCTGTGTTTTAAGGTAAAGTTGGCAACGGCGAAGCTTATGAATTGATTGGCTGGAAATATATGACGTCACAAATGAATTTAGCCCACTGCCTCATCAATAAAATCCTCCCAAACGCCTTTAAATTTTTAATTCTTACAACCAACAGTTTTCTAACTTGTCATCAATAATGCTTAACATACAGGTTTTCCAAATTTTCAAATTCACCTAACACAATATTTTTAAACAATTCGCTGTAAAAGTTAATCGCCTTAAGATATTGCAAGGAATTTATTTAATTTTACAATTTTCATATCAAGATTTAAGTTTTAGTTGATGCTAGATATCAAACCTTGAAATTAAAATTCCCGAATGGATGAGTGGTTTCAAGAGAGTGTCTGTGTTTTTCATATGTCTACCCATGCATATTTTTATAGAAATTGACCTTGAGCTGTCATCTTTAATCTCTGATGAAATTTATTAAAACTTATTTAATACAATTCCATTTATATAACATAACATTTATTTTATCAAACATTTATGAAATTGAAACAACAAAAAGTAAGCATTTTACAGGAGTTTTTTTAAAAACATTTTTGAAGAGCTGCTCTTTTATTCAATTTCCTCCGTTCCAGAGACTACTCTTGTTCTCATTGCTAACTACGCTAAATCAAGTGTTTCCTATACTACTCCAGCACCTTAGCATTATTCTCATCTTTTGGCACAAATTGCATACACTTTATTTGCTAAGTCAGCGTTTCTCAAACTGAGCGTCGTGCCCCCCCGGGGGGGGGCGTGATAACCCTACGAGGGGGCACGAGCATATTGAAAAGTGGAAAAAAAAAGGTAATTTTAAGAAATTATTAATTTATTGAAAGAGAGTGAGAGAATATTAACGTCGCACTGATTAGCAACACGAGGGCTTTTGGCGACGGTCCGCGTAATTTTGAACCATGGTCAAGTGACGCGGACGACACCTGAGCTGGCACCCCCTCTCCTAACTACCACACCAACGGGAGGACGTTTGAGCTCTCGACAGATTTAACGTGCATCGCTCCCCTACACGGCGGATCTTTAGTGGTACTAGGATCGAACTCATGACACGCTAGCCATGATCCGATGCCTAGACCACTCGGCCACCGCGGCCACTTAATTTATTGAAAGTAAATAAACAAAATACATTCTAAAATGATAAAAAAAAAAGGAAGTAAACATTTAAACTAATATAAAACACTTATACAATCAGTACTACTTAATGTAAACTAAATTATAACTATACTTAGTTATGAACAAGTTCAATAATTATCATTGACCCCATGAGCTGGTCATATATATAAATTTTATGCAAAAATGAACACTTTTCTTCTTAATTTGCCCAATTTTTAATTAATCCCTTAAATGCCGATTAAAAGTACGTGGTACGCTCCTCAATGCCACTGTTTTACACGTAGGCGAATATATGTGGTGTATTGGGGAAAGGGGTAGAAAGGAATAAATAAGCAAATACTTTGAGAATAGTAAATCCTTCGCGAATACTGTAAATGTCATTTTATTGCATTCCAAAGCCTTCGGAATAATTTTATATAGATCACAGTTCATAGAAAAGACCGTACTGTGAAAAGACGTATATGTACGTCCGGAGTAATTAACTCACTGGTTGAGCGAGACGTTTATATACGTCACCAACACTAAAGAGGTTAAAGCCGCATTGTAGATTAAGTGTCAAAGTATAGATCTATTGAATTTAATCCATTTTTTTGTATAGGGGGGGGGCGTGATAAAAAATATGATTAAATATTGGGTCGCAAGTGTTGAAAGTTTGAGAACTGTGCTATGTCTTACATTAATCATCTTTTCTTGTGTTTTTTTCATTAACGTCTTTTTGGACCCTGAGTATGTATAAACTCAAATTTTTTCAACGTGCTTCATCTTCTATTAATGTGAAAAACTACTTTCATCAGTAAATTGTTACTCAAGGTACTTTGTTATAACCACACTCCATACTTGATCTTTAAATTTACGGTTATTATTTTCATAGTATCGACCAAAGTATCGTTGAAAATTCTTTGTGGATGTGATTATGAATAACGCTTTAATCACTAAAGTTTAATTTAAAATAATGTACGTACACGAATAAAACTAATGCAGATGAAATCTATGACATGAGAATAAGGACTTGAAAAATTTTATTTTATGTAAAGTTATGATTTCGGATCACTTCTTAAATGTCTTAATTCTGATTTAAACAATGCTGAAAAATATTTGTTTCTTCAACTGTAATAATTCTTAGTAAAATTTATTTGTTTTTTTTTAGTAAAAAGTTTTTGGTATACTAAACGTTTTATAATGAAGCTTAATTTTTCCGAATAAAAATGCGTCATCAAATTCCACGATATGCAGCCGATAATGAAAATCCGCTTCCTTGCCCGTTCAAACGCAGCAATATTGTTCGTGCATGTTTGATGACAATCCTTTTTTGAAAGGTTTTGAGCAGTTCCCGTGCGTGTTAAATACGATATATTTCATTATGTATACTCAAAAATAATATTGGTCATAATTTATAATATTATCCTTCGCTTATTTTCTTGGAAAAATGATTAAAATTTAGGATCTATTTTATACGGAAAAGAACTCAGTGGAGTATTTCTATCGAATAACTAACTATCCGAAAAACTATTTGGTTTAGCAAAACGCAAAATAAGAAACATCATGAATCTGCTCGATATTATTTAGATTCTTACTTGTGGCCGCGGTAGCCAAGTGGTCTAGGCATCGGATCATGGCTGGCGTGTCATGAGTTCGATCCCAGTACCACTAAAGATCCGCCATGTAGGGGAGCGATGCACGTTAAATCTGCCGATAGCTCAAACGTCCTCCCGTTGGTGTGGGGCGGCAGTTAGGAGACGGGTTGCCTGCTCAGGTGTCGTCCGCGTCACTTGACCATGGTTCAAAATTACGCGGACCGTCGCCAAAAGCCCTCGTGTTGCTAATCAGTGCGACGTTAATATTCACTCCCTCACTCATTCCTAACTTGTGTATGGCGTAGTTTACTTAAAGAAGTACATTAATAGCAATTTTGAATGCAATTATGGCCGTTTGGCCGCCTGAATAAAATAGTTGTCATATCTTCTATTTCAAGCGTACGTGCTTCTTTTTAAAATACGTTATTTAATTCTTCGTAATCTTCATAAAGTTATTTGCCGACGTCCTAATACGGGAGGAGTATAAGCCGGAATTTTTTTATTTGTATTTGGCAACGTTTTTTATTGGATTGTAACGGGTCCTATTCGAGCCCTTTCACTAACCCTCTTGGGAAATACTTCTTTAACTGTTGCTTGAATTTAAAACTGCTTTCTGTAGAGAGAACTTGACTTTATGCTAATTTGGCGCTGTTTAAACCTTAGCAATGTGAGTGTTTGGATGGATGCCCTGGAAAAAGACCTCCTAGTTTTTAGAACTAAGAATTGAAGAACACTAGCAGGAAGAAGGCTTCTTAAGAAGGTCAAGGCCCACCCTGGGCTGTCGAGCCACTGAGAAAGGAAGGAAGGAATGTGAGTGTTGCAGTTAGTCTTCATTAGATTAGAGAAGTCCATTTCGGAAACACCTTGGTGAAAGAGAGAAGAAATTTTAGACTTGATTATGGTTGACCCAGGACAGATTTGAGGAGTACTCTTCGATCGGATTACTCTAAGATAAGTGTTTAATGATTTGTCTTATGAACTTAAGGTATCCGACTACCCTAAAATTGTTAATTTTTCCAAAATTTCGCAAATTTTGTTATAATTTTATTTTACAGGCCCTCTTATTAGTTTTATAAAAATACCAAGTTTATTATTTTCCGTTCACTAGGACAAAAATTACAAATGTTTTAATAAAAGCAGATGCCATACTTCAAAACACGTTTTACTCGAAATGATCGTTTTTAAGACAATGTCTGTTAATTCGGTGTCCAAAACTACACCCTTACAGGTTGATATCTTTTAGTTTGGCGAAATTGGTCGATGGTATAATACGTAGGTACAAAATTTTCAACGTCTTACAAAAAGGTAACTATTCATTAAAGAGTAACAAGAATTGCTCTGTAAGAGATAATTTTTCTACTTACTAGGTAAACAATGTACGGTGCTAAAACGACAGCCACGCAGCCAACAGCTCCAGTTATTCCCATTCCAATGGATCTCACTGCTGTAGGATATAGCTCCGAGCTCTGCTGGTAGATAGCCATGAAAGACGATGTGGAGCCAAACTTCCCGATAACTGAACACACGACTGCGACGTGAGGTACACCTGGAAAACAATCCACTCAACTAAGAAGGTGACAAAAACAATATAATTCTGATAGCTTACATCTTAGCTGTCAAATTGAAAAGAAGAGGAAGAAGGAAGAAAAATTACTGATACACAGTCACTTATTTTTTGAGTAAATTAAAATTATTCACGGGAAAAGTTGCTCAGAAAAATATAATCCAAGTTCAATAAGTTTTTTTCGCATTATCAGCAGATGAGTCTTAGTAAGAAAAGAAAAACAAGCTGTTAAACATGAAATACTATATGAATTAATCCAAAACCAATTCAATATACAGGTTTTTTAACGACACTATTCAGAGACACCTGTATCTCGATCTAACAATCGAAATGGCACCAAACTTGGTACACAGACTAATAATGACGTGGAAACAAGATGCTGTAATAAAAAGCGGTAGAAAAGCAAATGATTTCATATGCAGCAGCCACGGTAGTAATTTGGGCTATAAAACATGCAAGCAGTTCCGAAAAATGCAGGGTGTTTCTTTTTTTAAACTGATGCTGTTCAGAGCCACCTGTAGCACTATCTAACTATCGAAATAGTACCAAACTTGGTATGGAGACTAAATATGACATGAAAATTAGTCTTCCGTGGAGAAAAAATTAGTTCCAAAAATCACTGATAGGGTTATTTAGGGCACTGTTGTAGCTTACCATACCAAAAATTTACATAAAACGCGAGCATAAAAACTAAATGCAAATTTCCACTTTATTATGTGACGACAGCACCAATAATTTGGGCTGTAAAACAAGTTGGTAGCTCCAAAAAATTGTATTCTCAGTTGAAGTGAGCCAGCTACAGTGAATATGTGCAACTCCCATTATTAGAATTTGAATTACTGGTAAAGCTGTATTATATGAGTTAGTGCAATGCATCTACAGTACTTAGTGAGTTTAGAACCCGACAGAAGCTACGTATGGGACCTTAATCGCGTAACTTTTTGAAGGCAATGATTAAGAAGTTCTAGGAAACAAGGTCACTACAAATTCGAGCTGGCAGAGAACGCAAACCTGTGTCAGAAGATAACAGATGAGGCATCTGTAATCATAAACGGATCACAAGAAACCATTGCCGGTAGTAGCAGCGCCCGGGATGTAGCGCGACAATTGGATACGAATTTTTCCATGGTATGAAAAGTCTGCGGTGAGCTCTCTCTCTCCTCTACTATCCATACAAAATCAGCCGCTCTCTTGAACTCAAACACAGTGATTGTGATAAACAACTAACATTAACTTGATCGTTTCTGGCCAGAATGGAAGTCGACAATGTATTTCTGTAGTACATTCTATGGGGAGATGTGGCCCATTTTCATCTGGATGTGTCCGTTAACGTACAAATTTGTGCCTCTGAATACCCTCAAAAAGATCAAGAAATTCCTTTAAATTCACCAAAAGTCACCAAACGATGACTTTTGGTAACTTTCACAGCCGAATTACTCATTGAACCATTCTTTTTGAGACTGTAACTCCGACAGGTTTAGTAACGAGTACTGTTCAACTTATGGAGGAAGTTTTAGGATACCGAATCCGTCGAGTGGGCATGGTCGTCCAAGAGCCACGACGGTCTGAGAAGATCGCTATTTGTCCTGGAGGCGTAACAGGAATACTACTGCTTCTCAGTTCTCTTGTGAGCTGTATGCGACCATAAGTACCCGAGTTTCAAGGTGACTACTTCCTGAAGACTTCATGACAGAGGGATGTTTGTAAGAAGTTTGTGTCCCTCACAGTTCTGCAAACAGGGATGTCCACTTAAAATACTGCAGAGATCACAGAGATTGGAGCGTGGATCAATGGGCGACCGTTCTCTTCAATGAGGAGCCTCGGTTCAGCCTGATCAGTGATTCTAACCGTTTTGTCATATGGAGAGAACCAGGGAACGCTACCTGGCCTCTAATGACCAAAAAAATCGACCATTTCGGTGGCAGAGGCTTGATGGGCAGGCATTATGTTGAATATCCGCACACACCTCCATGTATTTGAAAGAGGCACTTTGACTCCTGTGAAGTATACGGATGAGGTCTTGGAGCCCTATGTTCTTTTCACGGGGCAATTGACCAGGATTTCATTTTAATGAAGAACAATGCGAGGCACATAGAGCTCATCTAATCGATGAATTTATGGAAAGTATATATTCTCCGAATAGATTGGCCAATTAGATCTCCAGACATCATCTGTATAGAGCAGGCCTTAGATTCTCTCGAGAGGACAAATGCACATCGCAACACTCCTCCGAGAACCATCCAAGACCTGAAAACAGAGTTACTGAACGAGTGGGATTAATTGGCCCAGGAACTCGTAAATTGCCTCATTACCAGTATAAAATTCCGATGTGAGGCCTGTTAATCTGAAAAAGGGGACCACATATTCCTTATTAACCAATTTTTTGTTGGTTTTATTCTGCAGCTGCTGTTTAATACCTTCCGATTTTGATGAGTGTTACGCAGATCATGCGTGAGTATTTTAACTATTGGATGATTATTATTTTGCATTATATTATCTCAATATACCTACCAAATTTCGTTAACTTCTGTACCATAGTTCTAGAGATAATCAACAAGATCTAAAAATTCTCTTAAATTTGAACACAAGTGTATTAAAAAACTACAAATATCTGACTTGTATTTTGATATGTGTATTATTTGAACTGATCGTTTGTTTACTTTATGTATTCCAAAATTTTATCAATAATTTTTCTTATATTTAAAACTTTTATTCTCTTCAAAACTGATTTAGTTTCACATCCCTTATATTATTTTGAAGAAACTTTAATGCGAGGAAGAACTGTTTTATGCTACTATTTAACGTTATCTTTTTCTTCCTACTTTTCTGCTTTACGCCACTGTCCCTCTTTATGGTTTTTGCCTTTACCTCGATGTAACTTCAAACAAAAAAATTTTCTGAATCGTCATCATATATACATGCATTGTTCAGGTTCAAGGCAGATGTAGATAATTTCAGTATTTCTTTAATCACAGAAATATGTTTAATTTTCCTGAAATGAATTTTTATTTATTCTTTCTTCTCTTTTGATAGTTCTTAAAGAATATGAACAATAGCTTATACCAATTTAAGTTTTGAGAGAACCAATAATTCGAAAAATTCACGTAATATTTTGTCAATAACGTAAAATAAAGAAATTACTGGATATATAGTTCAGAATAAGCATATTATTACGAAATAAAACGCCAAAACGTGAAGAAGAAAAAAAATTATTTACGAAAGCGGGGGTACGTAATATATTTTACAATTTAACCCCCCTTCCCCCAAAAAACCTCAAGTTTAATCTTAAAAATTAGACAGATCCATTTCATCTCGAAAAAAAGGGAATAGGTAGAAGAATAAGAATGACTTTTTTACAGACTATTTGAAACCAGTATAAGGCCGTAAAATTCGTTCAGACGCGCCGCTGACGCAACTAGACTGCCTGAATTTAGCAGCATTTTTGGGTCATTGTGCTTTCAAAGAATATAAAAGCATGATCGTAAAATTCCATTTCTTAAATTCATGGCTATTTTCTCCTTTCACCTAGGACAATGGACTTTCGTGTCTCGCGCCTTTTCATGAATGTTCATGAATTCTTGTAACCTTTTATTAAGGCATTTCCCGAAGTGAATTTTATATGAATCATCGTCATGGTTATAAGCTATCGAAATTTTGAATATCGAAATATATTTGTTATAAGTTAAAGAAACTGAAATTTTTTTTGTCTGACTCACATTGTAAGTTAGATATTCGAATGAAAAGTTCTTCTTGAAATGTATATATGTTTATAACTATTTCATCTTGCGTAAAAATGAATAAGTCTGCAGTTGTTGTTGTGTCCTTCCCGCAGGGAAGGAATGAAAGTTGCCATTACCTGTGAGACAGGTTGGACTTCTTAACGATAGATGGCGACACCACCTATCTCCACCTCCACAATTTTGGCATGGAACTGAAGGGAAATATTCTCCAGCCCCCTGCGCTCGTGGTTTCTGCTGCGAACGCCCACAAGACTTTCGGACCCACTGATTTAACGAGCACGTACTCCGTCTATACTCGGTGGTATTTAGTGGCAATGGGCATCGAACCCAGGCCCTCGGGTCTGGAGTCCGATGCTCTAACCACTAGGCTACCCACGGCCCAATAAGTCTGTATGTTTAAAAAAGTAGAAGAAAAATGAACATCTGGAAGATATCTAACAATTTCCGTTATTTTTAAAGCTATATAGAATTTTTGACCTTTAAAAAGAAAATAAAAAATTTTCACTTTCATTTCATTTTGCATCTAAATGAATAGATGTAACTTGGGAAATTTTTGTTTATACATAAATTTTAAATTAACAAAATTAAAAAAAAAAAGAGGGTAGCGAAATTTTTTTTTTTAAGTCAGAATTTTTAGAATGGACAAATGTGCTGAATCAATCCTGAATTTTTTGAAAAAAATATTTATGGGAAAATATATCCTTTGGTTCATGTTCATATGAATCGTTTTTTGCACTAGTTTTGGGAGATGAATGTTCATTGAGTTAGTATTAATAGCGTATTATTCAGCTTCATAATATTTTTGGCAGTGGACCTCGTAATTTTGAGCCATGGTCAAGTGACGAGGATGACATCTGAGTTGGCAACTCCTCTCCTAATTTCCACCCCAACGTGAGGACGTTTGACCTGGCATATGCCTCCTCTGCACGGCGGGTCTCCAGCGGATGAATGATCAAAACACAAAGTATCAAAAGTCCAGCTTTATAGAGTTCACTTTTGATTATCTTGGCGGTAAATAAGCGATAAAACCCACATCAAGAATTCAGTCCCGTCTATAAAAAATACTAATAATCTTTTACAGATTTGTTGTGAAAGAGTCTCACGGATTCTGGCATTATCCACCCAACAGCAGATGTACCCTTTTCAAGCCAGCTTTTAGGCTTAGTCACACTATGCACGTGCCTAGGGCGGAAAAGATTGAAGGCGCCAAAAATTGAAGGTTGAAAAAAGAGAAAAAATTAAAATTACGGTGAACGTACCACTACTACGAAGATAATAAAGTGATAAGCGAAGATTAAGATGATAACTAACAATTTGAAAATAATTCATACATAATATGTATACTCTGTGCAAACGTTTTCATTAATTTGCTATACTAATTTTCGAAAAGGTGGGTGGGTGGTTCGTGCTATTGTAAAGTAAGAAATGAATAAAAATGGGCAAACCATGCCACTATCCTTTTCTTACGGCTTCCGGTTGCCTGTCTGTGACATGGCGGGTCCATAGGCGATGGATAAGGAAAGACTCTCCAAAGAACATATTACATAGAATGGGAAAAGATTAAGAACAAAAGAACCAAGAACCACACTCCGAATCAAAACTGGCAAGGTAAAAACAGAAGGAAGGGGATGCTCTGGAAATAGTGAGGAGGGTGTAACAATTTAAAGTGCCTAAGGCACCGGGGAGGTTAAAAAGGGCCCTTACCCAACTGTCTGACTCTCTAAGACGATTCTACATCTAAAATCCTGGACTTGAAACAAATACGCAGGAGATCTCATCGGTACTTTACCTAATAATCCATAATCTCTTTTCCTTTCTTCCTTCAGATCTATTTAAATGGTAATGCCCATTAACTTATATCACGGTTAATTCCCAAGGTGAGGTGCTCATATCAAATAGCTTCATATAAACCCCGTAGAGGTTAATAGAAGGGAAGAGAAATGTGTGAAAACCAGCTACGATGAATTTAATATTCCCTTAAGATTGTCTTTTCTTAATATCATCCCAACTCGCCACAAACTTTTCATAAGAAAAATAGTTAGTGTTCATATAAATTCATGACATCATAACATATACATTTTTTTATATTCTTATGTTCCTTAATTTTAGAATTATTTCATATATACATAAATTTCATATCAATATGTAAATTTCAAAATCTTCTTAATGTTGCTATGTAGGGATGAAATAGTAAATAGTGAATACTCCTTTATGTAAAATAGTGGAATTCAAAATAAAATTATAATATAATGCTCGATAGCTTTTTTCTGCAATAAATTGTTCCAATTTTGGCTCTTAGTAGTTTTATTATTACATGAAGTTAGTCTTAAGGATATCTGCAGAAACAGTATCTTCCTGACTGATATACTTTAATAAACGTACTTGAAGTAATCGGTCAATCTTATTATACCTAACAGTAAATCATTTAATAATTTGGTAAATATAATAGGAAGGTACCAAATGTGATTTAGTAAACTTTTTAAATGCAGTAAAATGTCATTGGAAAGCTGCTTATCTGAACAATAAGCAACAGAAAAAAGGTTTTTAAAAAATGACTTTACATTTCTTCAGTAAATTAGCAATCTTTACATGACGGTGCTTAGTTTGTTACTTTAATTGAACATGTATGATTAAGCAGGTTATTTCTCCAAAATAAAAATCACACTCGGAATTTTTTCCCCTCCTAACTCTTCTCTTCTTTTTATCGTCGTTAGACCACGAATTCATCAGATGTAACATGCTAATCTAACTACATTTTCTATTCGTTATTATTTTTTCACATTTATGTAATCCCTTATTGCTTTTTTTGTTACAAAATATTATCCAGTTTATAACGAACTATCATGCAGGTTTTTCTCTATTTAAACTAACTTGGGATTTTTCTTTAAAGTTATTTAAAGTTCTACGATCTATTCTTACAGAGGAAACATGATCTGCAGGTGTGTGGTGCGGCATAAAGGGATTCAAAAGTGCATCGAGAGATGAATAGGAATTCTTTTGAAGGACCATATCACTGACCTACTGCGTTATCATTGATTCAGTGAATTATTATCAGGAAATATTTTATAAATATTGGCCAAAGACTCTGCAGATGTTTGAGAAGATTGTAGAAGTTGTTTGCATTCTGTTCTATTTGCAACAAATAAGTAAAACTTAATTCTTCATAAAAGTGCATGATAGTTGATCTCTTCTTTATAAACTCAAGTTAAATGAGAAATAAATATCTTTGTGATATACACATTATAACAAAACAAAAAAAACCGACGCACCAAGAAGGAGTTGCCCGATTGTAACGGAATTTCGTATGCAAAGACATTTGTACCGAACATGCAAATGATTAAAATTAGGTGTCTATAAATAAATAGCGGGAGCTCTACAGCGCATTGTAACTGTGTACTCAGCAGGTGTCTATGAGAAGCGATTCTCAATCTGATGGTCAAAATTTCTGTTGCATTGCGATTTAGGATACCTTTCAACGACTGAAAAAATGCCTCGCCGCAGGATTCGAGCTCATTACGAGCAACTGTCAGAGTTTGAAAGAGGTCGCATCACTAGATTGAAAGAGGCAGGATGGGCAAATCGGTGAATTTCTCGTCATATTGGTCGAAGCGATGCGGTCATTAGAAGATGCTGTCAAGAATGGGTGGACAATGGCAGATTTCAGTGTTATGATGGTAGAGGTCGACCTAGGGTCGCAGAAGATCGGGAGGACAGATTGATTGTTGAAGCAGCTGTCACAGTGCCTGAATCAACGCTATGAATCATCAAACTTGCGACCCGCACACGAGTGTCCACCATGACCTTTCACAGACGAAGAGTGATACATAGAACTAAATTTACGCTCGTACTGACCACTACGCCGCCTGCCACTAACGCATGTACACTGTCGAGCCAGACTACAGTAGTGCTTGGCTCGATCAGGATTAAATCATGCTGACTGGGGGACGTACAGTATTTAGCGATGAGTCCCGTTTCCAACTGTGTCCTGACGATCATCGAAGACGTGCCTGGAGACTCTCAGGGCAGAGTACCGAACCTGCTTTCACTATTGCATGCCCCACAAGCCCTCAACCAGGAGTTATGGTCTGAGGTATCATTTTTTTTACAGTCAGAGTGTGGTCGTCATTAGAGACACACTTACAACACAGTGGCACGTCGACGACATTCTGGGAACTGTTTTGCTACTGTTCCTTTTGTAGTACCCTGGCCTTATTTTTCAGCAAGAATATGCCGGACCACATACGGCACTTGTTGCTATGAACTGTCTTCTGGGATACGATGGGAAGGCGAATGCATCTATCTACCAGGGAATGCTGATGACCTGGCCGGACAATTGCAGTAAATTTGGCATGAAATAACGCAGGAGACCCTCAGGGGGCTTTATCACTCTATGCCATATTGTGTGGCAGTTTGTATCCAGGATAGAGGTGGGTCAACACCTTATTGAGCTAGTTATTTTGCAACTATGTAACTCTGAAATAAATTATTCATTTTTGCTGAAATTTTAACCATTTTTTATTCTGTATATAATATTTCTACCCACCAATTTTTGTCTTGATCGGACAATCGTTCTTGGCGTTCTTGGTTCTTGGTTTTTGTTATAGTGTATTTGTTCTGTGGTTGCTTGAAGGGCTTCAATGCTTACGTAGGGGCAGAGTCAAAATTTTTCGAGTGCAGAATCCTCGGAGTTAGTTATGTAGATTTTGGGAGTTTCGTCTCAACTTCGTAATAAACTTTGTTTATGTCTTGAATTCTTTAATGATAGATTTCGGAAAAAGACGACATTAAGAGAAATCATTCGCTTAAAATGTAGAAAATTCATAATTCTGTAAAATGTAAAGAATGTAGCTATGTAATGTTTACCATCTGGTATAACAGCTACAACCAAACAGGCAAGTCCAGCTAGTCC
>BMAO01030351.1:0-27981 GCA_019973975.1 Trichonephila clavata
TTTAGGCCTCCCCCCCCCCCAAAAAAATTCTTGGTTACTCCGTAATGTGGGGAATGCGGGGGTGTACGTTACGTCCCTGGATGTAATTAAAACTAGAACTGAGAAGCACGTTCAGTAAATAGACGTCAATACACATCAACATGCAGTGCTGCCATCTCTTGATCATGTATGGAGTAAGTCTCATGTACAAATAATCATTTTTTTTAATGTTCACACTCTAGAGATTGATATCGTAAAATGTGAAATGCAAAAGCTTTTATAAACCAAGCGCTCGACACCCAACACATTTCAGCAGTTTTGGAAAACATTTCATTATTTTAAATTAGTATTCCTGTATCTAAGCTGCTTATCAGTTGCTTTCAATGATAAGTATTGTATATGATTAGATTGCTATTTCTTATTCGATGATTACATTCGGATAAATTATATGCTTCATAATTTTTTCATTAAAAAAAGCGAACCGTACGTGGTATTTTTTTGAAATCCAACCACAGAAGAAAGTGTTTTTTTTTTACCCTGCAGCTCATAATATTTGTACCAATTGTAATAATAAAAAACACAGATTTTATTTAATAGATTTTTTAAAATTATAATCCTTTAAATAATGATTTAAAAAATATTCATATCTAATGTATATACATTAAAAATTCTTATGCTGTGAAAAATAATGATTTAATTGAAATGCTTCACAATTGAATAAAAGAGCCTATGATTCTTCTTTTACAGTGGCCGCTGTAGCCAAGTGGTCAAGGTATCGGATCATGGCTAGCGTGTCATGAGTCCGCGGCCAGTACCACTGAAAATCCGCCGTATAGGGGAGCGATGCAAGGTAAATCTGTCGAGAGCTCAAACGTCCTCCCATTGGTGTGGTGTGGTAGTTAGGAGAGGGGGTGTCAGCTCAGGTGTCGTCCGCGTCGCTTGACCATGGTTCAAAATTACGCGGTCCGTCACCAAAAGCCATCGTATAGCTGAACACTGCGACGTAAATACTCACTCATTCATGATTCTTCCTTTACTGTTATTTAAATAAAATATAGTTTAAAAAAACTAAAGAAACACGCTTTTATACTGAATCGAACTAAAAAGTAAAAAAAATAATTCTTAATAGAATAATGAACGAGAAAATTAATGTCATTGGGGTAAAAACATGGGGTGTTCTATAAATATATCAATTGTTATAGTTTCAGACATCTATTCCGAAATGCTGGGTTAGTGTAAAAATGTAGTACAAAGCACCTCACGCTTTTACCCCAATGACATCATTTTATTCTTATATAACGAATTTTTTGTTTATTTTTTAGTTCGATTCACTATAAAAGCGTGTTTTTTTTTAGTTTTTTTTTTTTAAACTATAATTTATTTTTCATTTTTTAGTTCGATCTACAATAAAAGCGTGTTTTAATTTTTTTAAACTATCATTTATTCATAGTTGAATTTATCCTTGAGATTAACATTTGGATCCGGAATTTCCTGGCTGCTGGAATTAGTCTTGCGCTTCAATGGATATTAATTAAAGGGTCTGAATTTTTGTTTATTCTCTCAGTTTTTTTTTATTCTACGGGGTTCAGATGAGTCCCGTTTCGTTACATTAGATTCCGTCTCTATGGAATAGGTCTAACAATTTAAAGTGTGTTAAGTAGAAAAAATTGGAATTAAAAATTTTAATGTACCATATTTTTATAACGGAATAAAAAGTATTAAAAAAAAATTCCTCCTTTTCGTTTTTTTTTTCTTTTTTCACATTCTTATGCATTGTCATCTATTTCTGAGCTATGATCCAAATTTCAAGTCTGTAACTCATCGGAAAGTCAAGCAGTTTAAAATCAATTACAAAATTCCACCCGGACAGACATTCACGAAAGCGTGTTAATAAAAACATGATAGTATTAAGTGTTAATCGTATTATCCCCTTTTAAACGCATTGCTATAATGTTAATTCATATAATCACTTCTAAACGTATTGCTTTATAAAAATAAAAAATATTTAGCAGTTAGAGGATTAATTTTTTTTTCACACACGAGCCTTTTTTTCATTTTCATTCTCAGAAAAATGTTAATATTATGGTTAGAAATTGCTAACACACACACACACCCTCCACTTTCTCACATAAAGAACACTTTTTTGTTTGTATTTTTTGTGTTAACCACAAGTGTATTTTACACTTGCATATAACTAGCTTTAAATTAAAAACGCTCGCTTTTAGGGTTACACCTTATTCTTTTTGTCACTAAATCTGGAAATGGTAAATGGAATTAGTCGCCAAATATGAAAATGATATATGGAATAAGTCGCCATATTATGAAAATGGTACATGGAATTAGTCGCCAAATTTGAAAATTGTTTATGCAATAAGTCGCGAAATCTGGAAGTGGTATATGGAATTGTCACCAAATCTGATTATCGTTATTTCTGATGATCCTGATAAGGACAATCGAACAAAATTATGAAATTATTGTGCTGTCATCCGTCCTTGACTAGTGTGCAAAATTTCGCATTAATCCGATATTTTAACGCGGGTAAAAATCGAGTTCTAAGATTCCGTTACATGCAAGTGAAACTTATAAAAGCGTGTTAAAAAGAAAGATAAAGCTTACCTTTCCATGCTTCCTACCACAATTGTTACTTTACATCCTCGCACAGGGACATTCCGACAGTCAACAGGAAACGCATCGTAAAAATACAAGGTTCCTTGTTTTCACAAAAAGACTACCGCAATTTTGACGCTAAGATTTAAATACTCGCAGCACCTTCAAAGGTGTGGTTTACATATACACTCATGTCCAAAATTAAGGTCACAAACATCAATTTGATACAGAGAAGTATTACAATGTTAGAAAAAATATAGCAACATAACAATTTCGAAAAAGAGTTTAATTGTGAATTAAGATACAAGTTACAACCCAAAGTGTGAAATCATGAATCAGACATAAAACGTTTACTTCGGGAAAAGTCTGTCTAATAGGGGTGTGACCACTGTGAACAGCTTTACAAGCCTCACAAAGATCTGCCATACTGTTCATGAAGTTGTTAATAAGTATTTGTGGCAAAAAAGTCCATTTTTCCAAAAGCGGGACTTTTAATTTCTGGGGGGTCCTAGGAAGGCAGCCACGCTCAGAAATGGCTTTTCCTAGAATATCCTAAACATACATATTCAATAGAATTGTGATCCCGGGACCTCGAGGGTCAATCAATTCGGTGAATGTCCGCTCCTTCATGAAATTCATCCACAATGCGACTTCTGTGTGGTCACGTGTTATCGTCCATTAAAATGTAGTCTGGACCCTTAGCACCCAGAAAACCTCATATGACCTTCCAGGATCTCATTTCTTTAGCTCTGTGAGTTATGAGTATCAGCATCATAAACGTTGTGACGGATCTATCCTTGTCCTTCCTTTAATCCTCTTTAGAAATCTTTAGTCTATCAATTCGAGTTTACTCCCAACGAACTCTCTGAAGAAGCAAACGTGATTATGCAGATTAGGTCGGATATGTATAGTTTAGGTTTTCAAGCTAGTGATTTGAGATATTGAGAATGCGAGGAGAAGGATAGTTTGTCACCGATCACACAGGTATTATTCTATTTTTAGTACGTTTCAGAGATTAGACAGCGGAAAGAATTAAAGTGACGATTAGTCATATAGTTAAATTATAGCTCAGATAAATAGGGCAGTGTATTTGATCTTGACATGTATATATATAATATATATATAAGCGGATCGATATTTTGAGTCATCATAATTCGCGTATCTCGTTATTTACCCTCATAGGGCTCAGACTGGGAACATCTCTTCTGGTTTGAATTCATAGAATTCTGTATTTTGATAATTTATGTGTTTAATAAATAGATTGGTTAATTAACATGACTAGTCACCCTTCCTTTCCTCCCACACCTCTAGGCGGGGCTGAAAAAACAGATATTTTTTTCTCTTATTAAAACATTCATTGAACAACGTTCTTTTAATGATACTAAGACACACCATTGCTGATATTTCCGACAAAGTAATAAGAAGCCTCAAATCCATTGGTAATAAGACAGAGTCTAGAGATGTAAGGTTAATTTCAATGTTATTACAAAAGGTTGATCCGAAATGCATTAAGAATGGGCACAATTCTCAAATAATACTGATTTTCATACATTTGAAGCCTTTATAGAATTATTAAATGACACAGGTTTAAAATGCTCTTGTTGTAAAATTAATCATCTCGTATTCAAATGTTCTAAATATAAAGAAATGTCTGTTAAAGAGCGTAGACTATTTTTTAAAAAAAATTACGTAAGAATTGTGCATGATAAGCGCATTTATCACATTACAATTCTACTTTTACATGTCATTTTTGCAAGAAAAAACGTCATTCACTATGGCATGAGAATACTTTTAAAAATTATTTCACATCTACAAATAAGTCTCATCATGTTGAAGGTCAAATCCAGTCAGGAAATGGTACTTCTTTAACTAATCAATACAAAAAAAGTGGCAGCTTTTCCGTGATTTCTATACAAATGTATTTTCTTTATTGCCAACTCTAAACGTTAATGTTAAAATATCTTGCGAAGGAACTGTTAAGTTCGAATTATGACCGATAACGGAATGGAATCAATATTTATTTCTGAAACGTGCGTGAAACTACTGGACATCAAAAGAAATAAATTAGAGTTTTAAAAATCTGAGTAACATGCTTTTATGGTTAATCGAAATAAAATATAAAAAATAATTCTTAATATAAGAATAAAATGATTAACGAGAAAATTAATGTCATTGTCGTAAAAGCGTGGGGTGCTCGATATCAATTACTATATAATTTCTTACTTCTATTCGGAAATGCTGAGTTTGTGTAAAAATGTAGTACCCCACGCTTTTTCCAAAATAGCATTAATTTTCTTGTTAATCATTTTATTTATATTAAGAATTATTTTTTACATTTTGATTAACCATAAAAGCGTGTTTTTTAGTTTTTTTTCAAACTATATTTATTTTTTTATTTGGTTCGATCTACAATAAAAGCATATTTTTTTAGTTTTTTAACTATGATTTATTCATTGATAAATTGATCTTAAGATAACTGGGACGTAACAATGCTTCAAATTTTGCATTTTTTAAAATTTACTTTTAAAAAATAGAGGGCATTTTGCTGCATCCATAGGCGCATTATTTATGAGAATTCGATCATTACAAAGCTAGAAAATAAATTGAATTTTAAATTTGTAAGCAAATGTGGAGCAACTGTGATTCAGGTACACTTTCTTCGGAATCCGTTTTGTATACCATATGTATTGTAAAAACCTAATATTTCTAAGCAAAGAACGTAATTTTTCTGTATTATATGTTCAAATTTATTGAAAATTCTAACATTTTTTGTGCAAAAGTTACTGAAAATTTTGTTTTTTGAAATGATAATTATGTCTAGTTTTGCATTTATAAATATTAAGAGGAGTTCTTAAATTATGAATCGAGTGGATATTGTACAAAGTAGATCTTGATAATTATTCTAAATTAAATACGCAGCTTGTGTAAAATAGACGTTTCGTTTTTCCTAACTGCTTATTGTTAGCATTTGAATGCTCATGAATAACTCTATAGGTTTAAAACTGATGGTTTTACTTTAAAATAAATAAATATTTATATGTATGAATGCAAAAACAGAGATTATTTTATTATAATTTTTTAAAAAGTAGAGTTCCACATATAAATTAGATATTAAATTAACTTTTTAAATTCATCAAAGACATTTTCTTTGTGTATTTTTATAACAATAAAAATAAGTGTAAGTATTCTGTAATATCCTGTAATGATGATGCTTAAAATGAAGTAAAAATATTAAAACTTAAACATATAAAATTTTAGTATTTTAAATGGAAGGTGTAAATCATTGATAACTCATGATGATAAAATAGGGAAAGAATAATTAAAAAGATTTCTAAATAATCTAGAATTTTAAACTTACAATTTCCAAACTGAGAAATGATACAAAATAATCCAATTAATTATGGTACAGCTTTATGTTGTATTAAAAATATTATTTTACAAATCAAAGATGAAAAAATCTTTATTTGCAATTTTCTCAAATGCATTTTTTGGTGATTCCGGTACACTTTTCTCAAAATCTATTTTACTTATAGTGCTGATATTTTGTATAAGATCTACAAATTGTCAACAAAGTGAATGAGTTTTTTTTAAATAAGCATTCACAAATTTTAGATATGGCAGTATTTCTGCATACAATTTAAAGGAAATTTAAATTACTATATTTAAAAATTGTTTAAATTTATATAAATTTATATATGTTTTAAAATTTCATTTCATTCATTTTATGGACTATTTTGATTGAAAAAACTCTGTAAAATTTTACAGTTATATATGCAACGGATTTTATGGGAACTGTACCTAAAGGTAAGAACGTGCTAGGAAAATAAAGAAATAGTTATTGATTATTTATTGCTCATATAGATGTATTTTTAATTTAAAATGAAAATTTTGTACATTAACAGATACATAAACATACAAATAATTTAACGTAAAAATTTTACTTTAATTTAAGTAAGTGAGAACCAGTTAAATTTGGTGTAAAAAAGTTCATTTTTCTCAGATGTCCCAGTTACATTAAATGCTTAATTTTTAGAATCTGAAATACCCATTGGCATCCCATCAATGCTTCGATACGGCCTAGTTTGCAAAATTTACGATCAGCTAACTAAAGGAAATCTGGAAGATCTAAGTTTGAAATATTTCATGCGGAAAAAGATGTAAAGTCAAAAATAGTTTTCACTAAAAAGAGCTCAATATCCTCTCTAGAATTTGCATCAGCATTAGACATAAAAGTACGCTTTTTGAATCGAAAAAGTTTGTAAGAAATTATATAATCCGGATACCTCTAAATCAATTCTCAGCTATTTTAGTAAAATGAAGCAATGTGAATTAAGTTTCATTCCACAGATCCGAAAAGAGAATTTAGAAAAACCACTGAGTTTAGCAATGAGAACTTAAATTATTTTTTTCACATGCTCGAGTTTTTTTTTTTATTTCCATTTTAAGAAAAACTGTTCCATTGTTTATTATTATGGTAATAAATTGCTGACGCACCCTTTCCTTTGTCATACAAAAAACACCTTTTTTTTCTATCTTTATTAACCCTGAACGTTTTCGCTTCAAGGTTGTAACTTAAGTTTTAGTTGCCAAATATAGAATTAGTCGCCAAATCTGGAAATCGTTATTCCAGATGATCCTGATCACAGAACAAGGGAACAACAAAACTATGAAATTATTGTATTGTCATAAGTCCTTGACAGGTGTGCAAATTTTCGAGTTCATCCGACCTCTTAAAATGGATAAAAATAGAGTTCAAAGATTCCGTTACAAACAAGTAAAGCTTATAAAAGCATGTTAAAAACCTAGATTTGAAGAAAAGGGATTACAAGTTTCTAAAATCGCAATGACGAATGAGTGTGTCGAAATAGATTTATTACATCCCGAAGGTTAAACTACCATTAAAGCTTATGTTTTGGGAAAAGTAACTGCTCCGTTATCAACGGAAAAAATAAATAAAAAGCACACTTCTCTCATTTGAAAGATGCATGTTTAGCGGATTCGAAATTCTTTATTCTAAGCGTTATTGAGGTGATTCTTAGATCTGACTACACTCCCTAAGTAATTTTATTTCTTAAAATTTAGTTTTTGACTTCATGGCTTAGCGCAAATTAATCGAAACTTTTTAAATTCAAATTCAGTGTTAAATCTTCACATTAATGCTACAAATGTGGACACCCAAATAAAGTAGTATGTACCCCCAATACCGACAATGTTAAATTGAGGTTTTTTACGTAACTTTTTCTCAGAAACTCTGCTAAATATACATACAAAATTTGAAGTTTTTATATTAATTATACTTTTATATTTATACTGCAGTGAAATTTTTCAAATATGTTGTTTAGTTTTCTTCAAAAGCATGCAAATTTAAAGTATCAATATGAATTTTTTTGAAAACTATCATCTTTTTTGTTACGATATCTGGTCTCTAGCTAAATATTTTGGAAAAATCTCAAAAAACTTACTTCAGTGTATTATATAGTTGCTTATAAGTAACATGAGGGAAAATTGTAGGTATAGTAGTAGTATAAACAAAGAATCTAGGATTAAATCTGTGACACAATTGTAAAATAAAGTTCTCAGCAACTTAATGAATATATATGTATCATAAAAAAAAAACTAGTTTTTTATTGCTTTATATTCAAACTAATTTAATTATAGGGGGTTAATGAATTAATGACTTATTTTCTAAAGAGAAAATTTTTTAAATAACGGAATCTGATTGTTATCAAAATGGATATACAAGTGGTTACAAAATAATTAAAATACGTGTGAATAAAAGTAATATTTTTAAATGCGCTTCGTAAGCATTAAAATGTAATAGCTACCATTTTTTTTATAAAACGAAATGTGTATATTTTGTCAGTATGCAATAATTTTATTGAAGTTAAAGTCTTGGATTTTTTTCAAAAGCACAGCATGTGAAACTTCTTAGATTTTCAAAGTAGCCCAATTGTTGCAGCTCATCAAGCTGGAGAAAGCAAAACATTCCAACGCTTTGGTGTTTCTAGTGGTATGGTGTTTCAAGTCATGACAGCACATACACAACGTGGCAAGACAAACTCGGCAAAGCAGAATAATGGACCGAAAGAGAAGCTCAGTGAAAGAGACCAACGGCTATAAAAGCAGATTATAATGCCTAAAAAGCGAACAACTGCATCAGAAGTGACTGCAGAATTCAACCAGAATCTGGTTTCTCCAGTTTCAAAAATTACAGTTAGGAAACACCTTCCTAAACAAACATTTACAGCAGAGCAGCAATTCCCAAGCCACTTGTCCCACATGTTAGTGCCAAACGTTGTCTATAGTGGTGGTGTGACAATCACAAAACCTGGTCGATTAATGATTGGAAGAAAGTAATATGGTCTAACGAATTGTTTTTTATACTTTTTCCCACAACATATGGGTAGTCATGTCATGATTGTATGCTGGACCAATTGTAACACTGAAATGAAGGATCACTGGAGAGAAATATAAAATTTTTAGCTGACCAGGTGCATCCTATGATGTAAACTTTGTTAACTGAAGGAGATGGAATTTTTCAGGAAGATACTGAACCTATCCATGCAGCGAAACCTGTCCAATCATGGTTTTATAAAAAGGAGGAGGAGGTTAAGTTTCCTTGGCCCGCACAGTCACCCCTAATGGCTCAATATATAACTGAGCCGTTATGGTTTGTTTTAGAGCGTTCAATATGTTACCCCCTTTCGGCATCTCTCCGAGAACTTTCACAATATCTTCATGAAGAATTGAACAATATTCCCATAAACTCTATTCAGCACTCGTATGAATCGATTCATATAACAATTCAAACTGTATTACATACCAAAAGCAGTTCTACACTATACTGAAAAAAGAATTCCTTATAAATATATGGTGTTTCCATAATTTTGATAACCCCCTGCAATTTATTTTTCAAGTGAAATACCGTGAACAAAAATAAAAGTGGATTGTTACATGGGTCGTACGGAAGCAAACAGAAGTCGAAAAATTCAGGACCCATGTTGTTTACATAGATTCGAATCATGTCGCCGCTAAAGAGAAAGCGTGTAGAGAAGTCAAAGCATGTTAAATTATTTGAGACGCAGATTGAAAATAGTTTCATGAAGCCTCGGTACCATAGTGTTTATAGTCGTGAAATCTTCGCCGAAGTGTCACGCATTCGATTCATGTTGTCACTGAAGACTAGCCGTGTAAAGGAGGACGTTGCGCATTAAATCTATAAGTTCAAATTCCTCCAGATGATGGGGTGTGGAAATTTATAGGGGGAAAGGCCAGCTCATGTGTCATCCTTATCACTTAAATGAAGTTCAAATTTTCTAGGTCCGTTGCGAAAGCCTTTATGTTGCTTTAAAGTGTTGATAAAACACTCAATTTCTAAAAATAGCTTCGTAATAGATCTTTAAAAAACAATCAAAAAATAAATCCGCATGTTTACTTTTTTTACATGTGAAATGAGTTTTACATCACCTATAAATGACACGATTGAAATAAAATATAAAAATTCAATAATAAATATAATTGGTTATTTATACACACGTGATTGTTTCGATTTCGAAACTATGGAATCTCTTCCTTCAAAATGAATTTAAGAATGCAAATCAAGTGCACTGGGGACTTGTGAATTGTATTATGTTTATACGAGGAAGTGATCAATTTACTTAGTGTTTGTGTGTGAGTGATAGAATTATTAAATCAATTAATCTAGCAGGTGTATTGTTTTTGATTGGGAAAAAGTGTTTATAAGCACTTCCCGACCAAGTATTTTTCCATATAATCTTGATTAAATCTGGCTATTACCAACGATTCTCCTGTCTTGCAGGTAAGCTGCTTTTTAGGATATGTGTTTGCATAAGTGTCTTTCTCTCAATGTGTCTGAACTCCTTCCAATTATTTTTAATACACGATATTTTTCCAACATATATAAACTATTAAAGTCAAAAAGTTTCCGAAACGTTCACCTGCATTCACACAGGTAACACAAATAAGGAAAACACACAGTCATCTCGAATTTTTTTCTGGTACTGTTGGCGTTAGCTGCAGATCATTTTTGACAATCTAGAATTTTCCATTGTCATTCGGATTTTGAAAAGTCATTTTCAGAGCAGCGGTCAAACATCAAATTCTGTATTTTTCTCGAGAAATCACCTGAGACACTCGAGCTGCCGAAGTAAGCATACGAAAAAGATGACATGAAAGTACAAGGGGCATAATCATTTTCGTGAAGGTCAACGACCTTCATGGATGACCGACATGACGACTGGGTGCCCCTCATATTCTACCACAGATGAGAATGTTGAAAGTGTTCGAGAAACCGTGAGGCGGACAGACGAATAACCATTGATGCTATTGCCTTTGAATTTGTACTTTCACATGGCTATATTCACAGCATTCTTTAAAGTATCTGACTACTTGCGACAACTTTTTTTTTAAGAAAATGGATATATGGGGATTTTTTTTATGTGTAACATCTTTCCTCTCGGTTGCTGGAGATTTGTAGGAGTAATTTCGTGAAAAGGGACGGAAATATGTAACAGGAAGTTGAGGAAGCGCGCGCTATTTAATTTGACCAATCTGCGCGCTTGGTGGTGCCTCTTCGCTACCCTCGCAGTGAAGTTCTGTTTTCTATTTTTTTTTCGATTTAAACTGATATGTAGGATTTTCGTGATTTACTGGTCGACTTTCAAGTCCAAGGAATTTAAGTGCTCTTCTTATTGTTCTATGAGATACCTTTGTTTCCGAGTTTAAATTGAATTCCTTTATAATTTTTAGAGATCCCACTATCATCTATTTTTCCTATTTTTCTTCACAAATCACTTCTATTTCCTCTCTTTACGCTTTGTCATTTTCTTATTCAATGTCCTTTAGATGAGGAGGCTTTTGGGCTCCATTAGTTAAGAATGCTTCATATAACCTTATTACGCTTTTGTTTCATATTCCATGTTGCCTTAAAATTTCAGATATTTTCAAATTATTTTGTCTCATGGAAGTAATCTGTCGTATTTTAAACTCAATAATAGCTTTTGCTGATGGCATCATAAAACAAAAACAATTAGTTTTAAATAATTAAAACAATCATAATTGCGAATAATAGAGTTGATTACTTTCACAAGTACATTTTCTAAAATACTGATGAATATTTCCTATAGTTGCAATTTAAGGACGAAAGTAAATATAAAAATAAATGGTAGGTGAGAAGTCATTTGGCCACTATGTTTATATCACATCAAAAATATTGAGCAATGCACGATTTATAAATAACGAATGAATGCGAAGTATCAGTAATCGAACCACATAACTACCAGCTAACCTGAAAATAAATAATTTGTTCACACTTTTCACCACTCCTCTATTTGAATGGATTTTTTTTTTAAAAAATGGGGTATTTTTAAGTTACCTTTTCAATTAAATTATGCCAAGTTCTTATCATTTTAAAATAACTATAATTTAAAAGAGCTTGGAAAATGATGTTCCAAAAATGTTGTAACTCCAGATCTGCATTTCAAAATTTTAGACCCGATTATCCTTATAGTCTTCCGAAAAAATCTTTTTGTTAGATATACATTGCGAAAAAACGTACCTATTGTTATAAGGTTCCATTTTATATAGTATTTTACAAACTTTTTGTAGCATTCTTAGCTTTCATGAAATCTGTTTGGTTTCAGTCATGAAAGTCATTTTTGTGTCCATCCTGATCCTGGCGATGATGGCGGTGGCGTGTCATGGTTCCTCCGCCATGGCGTGTACCGTTGGGACCGGCGGGCGCATGAAGTGCGTCGAGAACAGTGACCCTACTGGCGGCTATGGAATAAGACACGCTCAAGATAACAAGTGGGGTAAAGGAAGCTCCTGGAAAGGTCGGAAAAAATGAGGGTAAGATTCTGAAAATCTCTCTCAAAGTGATAGACTCATGGCTATTATGTCACGAATTCGAACCCCAGTGCACTGAAGACAAGCCGTGCAGAGTAATTGAAGCATGCTGTCTTTCGGAGCTCAAAAGTCCTCTATTTAGTGTGGAAGTAAGGAGAGGGAGTGACATCTCAGTTGAAGTCATCATCAATTGACCATGGTTTAAAATTATTCCTCTGGCAAAGGCCTCGTGCTACGTGAATGTACTCTTTCTCACTTACTGAAAGGCTCTTATGAAACTTTAAGGGATGCATGCTAGATTGAGCCTTTATTGTTGAAGAATTAAAGTCGAACCCGAGATACACTGACCACGAGCTCATAACCACCAGCAACTAGACTACCACTGCCATATCAGCTATTTTATAATTAATCCTTTATAAATTATTCTACTAAATTTATTTTAGGTAGACACACAAATATTTACTATCGCAAATACGAGGAACCTGACCATTCGCAATATCTATAAAGAAACCATTATTGTAAAAGTAAAAAAATAACGTTGTTATACACTTGGAAATAGTTTTTACTTCATTTGTCCATTACAAAAAAAAAATTCTAATAAATTTACAAGAAAAAAGATGATAGTTTTTTTTTATTCTAGATTTTTTTACAAAGAGAAAATCATTGCAAAAAAAATTATTTTCGAGTCAGTGAACATCGCCTCATTCAGCTACACGAGAGGTTTTGGTGACGGACCTCGTAATTTTGAACCATGGTCAAGTGACGAGTACGATACCTGAGCTGCACCCTCTACCTATCCTAATTTCCACTTCACACCACCGGCAGGACATTTGAGCCCCGGCAGATTTAACGTGGATCAACCCCTCCGCATGGCGGGACATCAACGGCACTGGACTCGAACTAATGACACGCTGGCCTAGAGCCCGTCACCTTGACCACTGGGCTACCACGGCCTCATTTATTTTCGAAAACCGTTGCACAAAAGTCAAATCCCCGTACCATTAATTTCTGTTCAAAGCATCTTCCAGACTGGCATTGAATAATAATATATATATATATATATATATATTTCCAAAAAAATATCCACACACTTTTATAAAAAACTTTTTGACAGAGTATAAAAAATAAAACCTGTGGCCGTGTTTAATTTTAATCCAACAGAAGAAATGTTACTTCAACTCAATTAATTTATACGTTTTTAAAAAATATTTTTAAAAAATAAAAGAAATATTTTGTGTTTAATTTTTCATTTGTTTCCTTTGTTACAGGATTAGAGTGAAGAGAAAAGAAAACTTCGGAAATTGATTTATTGCCTGTAATATGAATTTTGAACTGTTTACGAAATATGTTGGATTTGTGTCTATTTACTTATAGCGATGCATTTACAAGCAAGTTTTAAAATAAATAGACTATTGTAAAATATTCTTTGACTAGTTCTTAAACTTTGATTTTACAATTTATTTTTCAAAACAAAAATGAATAAGTTAATTAAGAGACGGGAGATAATCAATATGAAAATTTCTGTGTTTCTCTCTCTCTCACACTATATACATACAAGGTGAACCAAAATTCCTGCCCTTATTATAAAAATGTATTACAAAATGACTATTTAATTACGAGGGGTCATCAGAAAATATGTTACAAGTCGAAAAAAGAAATATTTGTTTACAATAGACAGAACATACTAATAGGAATTAAAAGGCATACATGTCTGTCACATTTCGATAAAATCACTAAGTCTATTTAGGCATTTGTCAGAACTTTGAACTAACTTCCTTAACCCATCTTGGTAGAAATCAGGTCCCTGTTTATTGAGCCAGGTCTCGGTGGATGTTTTCACAGCACTGTCTTGGAATATCGTAGCACATCAGAAACGATATGCTGCTCGCTACCATAGATCAGTCCCTGCTCTGACGAGATTTCAATTACCCGTCGATCATTTTGAATCATTTCTTCAATTCGTGCCGTGTTGATATCTGTCATTGTAGAACTCGGCGGCTACTCCGTTCCATATTGCGGTTTTCAACATCCTGTCTGCCTGATTGAAAAGAAAACCCCCATTTCGCTACATGTTGTCTGTTCCTTGCTTCTTCACGATAAACTTCCACGATTTGACTATGAATGCCAGATGCAGACATATTCTTAGCCCATAAAAATCGAATCACGGTTCGCACTTTCAAACGAGTCCGATTTCCTAAGCTCTTGCCATTTTAATCTTCCTGAACCGTTTGGGAACTTTCACTACCTACCCGCAAACCAGCTGTATGACAAGTAACGCCATTCGTCTCCCTGTGGGGAAACAAAATTTCTCCACAATATGTAGTTTTCAAATGCTGAGGCTTGTAACCTTTTTTCTGATCATCTCTCGTAATAACGTAACTTTTGTATCATTGGATAGGTTAGTTTTAGTAGTTTTATTGCGCTGTAGATGGCGCGAATGCCCCGTCAACCGTTTTTGCGAAATGATGTGAATTCAAGAGAAAATTCGATGTACGCTTTGGCTTCACGAAACGAAAACGCCCTTTAATGTTCAGTGCAGATATCAACGTTGTTGTGGAAGCAAACCTCCTGCCTAAAATCAATAAAGCCATGGTATGAAAGGTTAAAGGAATAGACAACGTTAAGGACTTCGCAGAAGTGGCAGGTTGATCGTGAGTGAAGCAAATGTTTAATTTAACACTTGGTGGGAACTGAAATGACCTTTATTATTTCTTTACTGAGGTAAATAGTCTTATAAATTAAAAATTCATATTACATACAGCATATAGAGAGAAACATGTGTCTAATCCTAATCGTTTGAGTACAATAAATATTTATAATCAGGGCAAGTGACTTTTTCACTATACATATATGTGTGCACGCATGTGTAATAAAACATATACAATATCCTCTACTAATTTTATTAAATAGTAAATTAATAATTAATTTCAAATGGATTGAACATTTTATAGAGAGAGATTCTTGTTCCTGTTTCTTTAAAAACTCGTATTTGTTCACAAAGTATTAATTCTATATTCGATATTTCAAATTTTTTTTATCCAATGGGCTCCGGATTGGTATTTTTACCTTGCACACCTAGTGTAATCCCTAGAGCTGGTATCACTCTTTAGTGCGGCACCGTATAGGCGGATACCAATCACCACAGGTAACTTTGTCGCCCAGTTTCCTCCACAGAGGGAGGCACCTGAGCTCTAACGAAGCGAACTTGTACCAGGATTTAATTTTGCCGAGAGCGCCCAAGCCAAACAGACACTCTAGGGATCTTTTACATGCCGTATAATCATACGACATAGCCGCTGTCGATTTTCTGCATCGCGAAAATCCACCGACTTGGGCCGGGTCGAACCCGCAACCTTCGGTGCAGAAGGCCAGCGACAAACCAACCACTCCACCCAGACGGCCTATTTCAAATATTGATTTCTTTAAAACAATATGAAAACCTCATTAAACCAACATTCTCTTTCACACTGAGATCGTAGATCGTTTAAAATTCTCCATGAAATTGTTATAGAAATGTAAGCTCTGTAAATGTTTTTTTTATTCCTGAAATTGTAGTTTTAGTATTCTTTCCTGAAAGAGACGAAACAGAAACACAGTTATATATACAGATAGCTATTGAATCAAATAAAGTTAAAACAAATCACTCTGTTTTAAAAACTACATCTTTACGTAATTCCATTTCTTTTTACACATTAGTAAGTACCAATACTAAGTTCATTTATAATCTCATTTAGCCATAAAAAGTGCTCTTAAGGTATCTGAATATCCTATAATTATGACTTTTTCCAAAAATTAACACATTTTTATGACTTTATTTATAGGCCATCCTATTAACTTTAAAAAAAAATGCAAAGTGTATTATTTTCCTTTCACAAATACAAAAACTACAAGCGTTTTAGTAAAAGCAGATGACACTACTTTAAGTAAGATGTCATATTTAAAAACGCGTTTTATTCGAAATGTGTGTTTTTCATTTTAAAAAATGCTCAAACGGGGCCAGCGATTGCTAAAAAAGTTTTGAAAATAATTAACTGAACTTTTTGTGCATGTTCTGTATAGTAGTAGAAGTGTTTTAATTATCAGATTTATCAATCACTGTTTTATTCCAAAAATTACAGTCCCTTATGTGAATATAATCACTGTTTTTTCAGAAATTTCATATAGTAAGTAAGATACAGTGCTCTAGATTTTGAAAACATTAAAATATATATCTCTTATCCTGAAGGTCATTTCGACAATAAATAACATAGGAACACGTCAGAATTGAAAAATGGAAAATTTGTTCATAAACTTTTGGTACAGAATGGGCTCCGTTTGTGTTATTTTTTTGTAAATATTTATTAATTTTTTCCCAATTTCGTAATAATAATTTATTTTTCTCTTCTTGATTTTAGAATATTTTTCTTAAAATGTATTAAACAAATCTAAAAACCACGAAAAAATCTCCGTATCTCCATTTTTTTAAAAAAGTTGTAGCAAGTATTCGGATACTTTAAACTGTTTTAAAAATAATCTCTTAATTAGAGTATATTTTTGTGATTTATTCTCTATTAACCACGAATACATAATAATTTATTTCGAACATTGATAATTTTATTAAATTATAAAATTTTCACGCCATATCTGCGAAGATTTTTGGTTCTTCTGATAATTTGGATGTAATTGTAACAGTAAGACATTCAGGAAGGAATGTTCATAAAAAATATTTATATATTTTTTATGAATTTCAAAGAACGAATTTTCAATATATAGAATCATCCTCAACAGAACGAAAATGCGTGACCAGAGTTTAAAGTTTATTCGCTTACAAATCAACTTTCACTCGTAACTACTTTTCTCTTGTAGATATTAAGTGAAGACACAGCTTTTTTGAACCACATAAAATAAACTATTTAATGAAGTATTGAACACTATCACACATTAGACCCACACAGTTTGAATATTTTTCTAATGGACTGCATATTGGCAACTAAACCTTTGCTGTCACTGCAAGTCTCCAAATGTGAATGCAATTTCAGGATAGTACCATCTATTAACGGCTATCTTTACTAAATTTCGACGTTTGAATTAATTTCAATTCAAGCTCTTGCCGGATGCTAAGTATTAGCGTGATTAAATTTTGTCAAAAGTACCAGAACTAAATTGACTCTCAAGGTATCTTTTATATGCCACATAAACATAGGACAAGCGTGCTTGTTACTTTCTCATCAAAAAAAATCTTTCGACTCCAGCTGGGATCGAAAGCATCATGCTACCTACGTACAAACGACACTTGACTATGAAATTTTGTTTATTGTCCATTGGAATACTTATTGAATTTTTGAATCGTTGCCTTAAATATATTTCTTCTTTGTTCCATCAATAGAAATATTCTACTGTAAGAGATTTAAATATATAATTTTAACAAAATTTTATCTGCTTACAATTTGGGACAAAATAAAATGTAATGAAAACAGCCTGAATAGAATAGGACTTTAAAAAACAAGTGGAAAGAAAAACAAAAAGGCTTTTGATTAAAGGCTTAATTTTTCTAAACATGTTGTGATACATTTTAAAGTTTAGTTTTGTGTATGTATAAATGTTCTCTGTAAACTAATATCTACATCACATTTCTAGGAAATATTGTAAGAAATTCAATGCATTCTTGGTCGCGAGTTTCGAGTGTCCTTTAGTTATTCCTTTTTTTTTTCAACTTTAAACTAAAAAAAGAGAGAGAAAAAGTTAGATTAAAAGAAATTTGCTACAAATACAAGTAAAATTAAAATTCTTTTAAAATTTCTTCCAGGCAATAAGATTTAAAATAGGTATAGCGTTTTCACACAAAGAGAGAACGCAACTTCATATCAGTATTACAAAAATGTGTGCAATTAAATTTACTTAATACGGTGCCGAATTTCTACTTAAAATTAACTTTCTCATTTTATAACTTTATCAGAAAAATTGTGTGTACTTTCATTTCCATAGCATCAAATTTCTCCTTGCTTGAACAAGTACTACATTCAGTTTAAATATAATATGCAAACTATCTTTGATTGTGTTCTAATTTTAATTGTTTAATTTTTTGTTGCGGGTGTATGTTACGCCACTAGATGTAATTAAGAAACCAGAATTATTGAGATTTTTTATTCAAATCATTAAAACCGCACACTAATTAAATAAATACTTCAATTCACATCAACACGCCGTGCTGCCATCTCTTGATCATTGTGGAAGACTCAAGTACAGAAATTTCTATAATGTTCACATTATAAAAAGATTTATAACGTAAAATATAAAAAGTAAAAGCTTTTAAAAACCAAGAGTTAGACACCCAGAACATTTAGAAGTTTTAGAACATATTTTATTACTTTAAATGTATTCCTGTATCTAAGCTGAGTAGCAGTATTTTAAATGATATATGATTAGATTGCGGTTTCATATCGGTGATTACATTCGGATAAATTTTTTATATGCTTCATAATTTTTTCATTCAAAATAACGCGAACCGTTTGTGGTATTTTTTAAAAATCTTACGACACAAAAAAGTGGTATTCTATTCTTTTACCCTGTAGTTTGTAATATTTGTTGCAATTGTGGTATTAAAAGCATAGATTTTATTTGTGATAGATATTTGTAATCATAATCCCTCAAAAAATGTTTTAAAAAATTATTCTTATCTTATGTTCCCGGGTGGTTCTAATTAAAGTTACACTATTCAGTGGTCTGCAGAACCTGTTCTGCTTATCAGATTTTGGTGGAATATATGCTATATGCACCATGGGGAAAAGATTTCTGTAATAAAAAAATTAGTACAAATTTTGACCACCAGGTGGCTTTTAGGAATTTTTCCTTACGCAAATCCGTGAATCAGTCATAACCAGAGAAATATTCAGAGTGCGTTTGTCATCGTTAATCCTGCCCTTACGGGGAAAAAAATCGATCTTTACTGCTGAGAATGTTTTATCAGAACGGCAGCAGCCACTTACTTGCTTTGCGAGAATATCGTCGTTTAAAAGGATCTAAGAAAAGGCCCCATATCAAGGATTGGTTTGAGGAAGATGATCATGAAATTGGAAGAGATCGGAGATTTGGGTGTGCTGCCCGAAAGAGGACGGAAACCAGTTGGGACTGAAAGTGTCGAAGAAGTCGCTACTGCTGTGATTGAAAGAGCCTCAAATTCCATCTATTCTTCAGCAAGTAGTCGATCAGTGTCACGTGAGTTGGAGATTCGGTGGTCGACAGTATGAAAAGTTCTGCGATACATTTTAAAACGGTATCCGTGTAAGATCCCCGTGATGCAAACGTTAAAAGTTCATGATCGCAAAACGCGCGTGCTCATCTCCAACTCGCATGACACTAATCGACTACTTACTGAAGAGTAGATGGAACTCGAGGCTCTTTCAATCACAACAGTAGCCACTTCTTCGACATTTTCAGTCCCAGCCTGTTTCCGTCTTCTTCCAAGCAACACACCCAACACACATCTCCTGTCTCAACAAATTTCATGATCAGCTTCCGCAAACCAATCCTTGATATGGGGTCTTTTCTCATATCCTTTAAACGACGATATTCTCGTACAGCAACTAAGTGGTTGCTGCCGTTCTGATAAAGCAGTTTTACCTGTAACGATCGATTTTTTTTCTTTTAAGGGCATGATTAACGATGACAAACGCATGCTGATTGATTCTCTGGTTATGACTGAAAGTTTATGTATAGGTTTTATGGATTTGAGTAAGGAATATTCGATAAAAGCTATCAGGTGGTCAAAATTTGTACTAATTTTTTCGCATTGCAGAACTCTTTTTCCCATTTTCCACATAGCATATATTCCAAGTTTCAAACAAAATCCGATACGCAGGACGGGTTCTAAAGGCCTCTGAATAGTCTAACTTTATTTATAACCAACCGGTACATCAAAAAAGGCTTATGCTGTGAAAAATAAAGATTTAATTGGAATACTCCACAAAATTCAATAAGAGAGGCTAAGTTTCTGCATTTAATGTCATTTAACCCGTTCTGGACCATGATCTCACATACGTAATTATGCATTTCTTCCTCCAGGGCCCACGATATCATATATGTAATTGCGCTTTCCCAGCTCTCAGGTCCATTGTCACACCGATGTGATTTGAATTTGGAACGTTTTTATATTCATTTTTACAAAGCACTAGAAGGCGGTTTAGGTCCATCTTTTTAGAATATTTCACAAAACTTTGAACTTCAATATGTGCTTTCGGCTCTGTTTTTTTTTTTAAATTTATTAGATCCGGCATATTTATGAATGTGTAAACAACTGCACATGTTGTATTTTGACAAAGTTGGGAAAAGATGGAAAGTTTATTAGTGTTTTGGCATTAGACATTAATAATAATATAGTTTCAGTATTTATTTTATTCTTGGTTCATATTTACAACACAATAGCTTTTATTCTCAAAAACATTTAAAAAGCAAATATTCATAGTACAAACGCGATTACTTGTTTTTAACTTAAAAAAATCGTTTATTCTTACTGACTCATTCTTAATTCAGTAAGAAAAGACTATTCTTTTTCATTGCTATCGCAACCAGAGTTGTCATAACCATAAGAACAGAAAGCATACTACTAATGTAATATTAAGAAAGCTATGAGCAATATAAGGATTAATTAAAATTTATTTAAAAGATAACTTGGATGTTATTTAAAAGATTTGTAGATTTTTTTTTACCGTTTTGATTTTTGTAAATTTATTGTTTGGGATTTGCCAGACAGTATTTTGTAACTTTTGCGTCCATTTTGTTTTAAACATCATGACCAAAAAAGTGCAATGAGGATTTTTTTTAAATAGAAATATTTTCCAAAATTCGCAATTTTTTTTTAAATACAGCGAAAATTTTTGTACTGCGTATACAGATATTATAAAAGATAGTAAATTGTACATTTGAACGTATTTGATTGCATAAAAAATTATGAGTTTTTAAATGAAATTACTTACCAGAGAAATTCGAACGGTCCCGTACGTGCGTATGCTCTCTAAACATGCAGGCCTGGGGAAACGTTTCTTTCTCTTTTCACTGGTTCTGAAGGGGATAAAAACATAAATTTTTTTTCCGTGCTTACTACCATAACTGTAACTTCACACCCGCGCACCGAGGCATTCCAACAATCAACAGGAAACGCATCGTAAAAATGCAAAGTCTTTGTCTTCACACAAAAAAAAAAACTACCACAATTTCGACTCTAAGTTTTAAATATTCGTAGCACCTTCAAAGGCGTGATTTACATATACACTCATGTCCAAAATTAAGTTCAAAAACATCAAATCTGTGAAAATAGATGAACCACTCAGTGTATTGCCATGGAATTTGATACAGATACATATTACAATGTCAGAAAGAATATAGCAGCATTACAATATGTAAAAATTTAATTGTGAATTAAGATACAAGTCACATCCAAAAGTGTAAAATCGTGAATCAAAGCGGTTACTTCTAAAAACGATTGTCTGATATGGAGTGTGACCACTGTGAAGATCTTTACAAGCCTCACAACGAGCTGCCAAACTGTTTTTATGAAGTTGTAAATAAGTATTTGTGGCAACAAAGCCCATTTTTCCAAAAGCGGGACTTTTAATTTCTGGTGGTCCAGAATTAATTAAGAGGGTTGCTACACTGAGAAATGGTTTTTCCTAAACCATCCTAAGCATATTCAATAGAATTTTGATCCGGGGACCTCAAGGGTCAATCCATTCGGTGAATGTCCGCTCTTTCATTAAATTCATCAACAATGCGAATTCTGTGTGGCCACGCGTCCATTAAAATGTAGTCTGGACCCTTAGCTGCCAGAAAAACCCCATATAAACTTCCAGAATCTCCTCCCCGTAGCTCTGTGAGTTGAGAATTTCCGCATCGTAAGCGTACAGTGGCGTACGACTGCTCAACATTATGCCACTATTACCAGCGTTTCTCAAACTGTGGGGCACGCCCCCTAGTGGTGTGTGATAACTCTACAAAGGGGGCACGAGCATATTAAAAAGTTGAAAACAAAATATTTTTCAAAATTATTAATTTACTGTGTCATAAACAAAATATATTCTGGTTAATAAATATAAAATACACATCTGCACTGATATAATGCATTTATGAATGTATTAGTTCTGCACACAATGTATTTTATAATTAACAACAATACTAAGTTAAGAACACGTTTAATAATTACTAGTGAATTCATTGTCTTGTCAAATATAAATTTTTTACAAAATTTAACACTTATCTCTCTTGATAATATGTACGGTTACTAATTAATCCCTTAACTACCGGCAAAAGATTACGTGACTCGCTCCCCAATGCCACCGTTTTCCACGTAGGCAAGCGTATGTGATGTATTGGGGAGGATGAAAAAGAATAAATTCGTAAAACCTTCTTTGAAATAAGCAATCCTTCACAAACACTGTCAAAATTCTTTTATTGCATTCCAAAGCCTTCGGAATAATTTTATGGATAGCAATACACAGAGAAGATCGTACTTCGGAAATACGTATATATACGTCCGTGGCAATTAATGCTTTGGCTGAGTGAGACGTTTATATGCATCGGCGGCCCTTGTTAAATCAGTATTGTAGCTTTAGCTTCAAAGTATAGTATTATTGAATTCAATGCAGTGTTATTGTATAGAGGGAGGGGGGGGCACGATGAAATTATGATTGAGTATTGGGTAGCAATTATGGAAAGTTTGAGAAGCACTGCACTGCACACAAGGATTCCTTCTCCTTCAAATCTGTCAATTTAGATTACGTACGGGGGATGAAAGAGAGAGTTCCATTTTCTTTCTAGGTTAAGACTCAATGATAATCACTTATGTACATTTCGATCACTGAAAAGAGCACGCCCCCCTTTTTATGATCTGCACGACTGATGTTTTCAGCTCCACAATTAGCCCAGTCATCTGAGACAAAAAAAAAAGGTCAACTGCGGTATGAGAGATAATAAGATAGAGATATCTACAACATAACGCAAGGTCAACCATTAGTCACATGATATAATACGCCTTATAAAGTCTATAAACCTTAAAAATACATATAGTTACAAACACATTTGGCATTTTTTATTTATTATTACATTACATTTATTAATAGCTTTCATTCAGCAAGTATATACTTCTTTTATAACACTTACATGTTCGCTAGTTCAAAAGTTGTTGACAAATATTCTTAAGATATTTTTTAATTATATTCTATATCATTATATATATTAATTACATTTAAAGTACTGAAAAAAATAAAGCAAGTAATTCTTAATTATATTTTTATTTAGAAATATCTTTTTATATAATTATTACAATCAAAATTAGGATGTGTGAAGAGGTTTCACAAAAATTTTAATAATAAGATGAACACACACACACATGAATGTTATTTTTCTTTCTTCCTCTTCTTCTTCATTGTCTTCCGGTCACTCGAAAATTTCCAATTCATTCTCATTATTTTCGTTGTGAAGGGTATTTGTCTCCAAATCTAGAAGGATTTCGGGATCAAAAGTACAATCTTCATCATCGAGATCGCTCTTGTGTCGTGAAGCATAGAAGCAAGCTTGCCCATTATACTGGCCACAAGCTGAAGAACATTGCAACCCCGATTTTCTACATCCACAGCGTGAGCCACGACCATTTTTGCAGTTGCAAAATATTGTATTGAGTAATTAATCTGGCATGCGGTAATATTGTCGTGATCGATTCCAAGAATTCATTCCGCAGAATCCAACCTCATTTCTGGGGTTCTAAATTATTCCCTAACCAAATTTAAACTTGATAATATACACTGCAGATGTGTTGATGAGCCTCTTTACTTGTTGGTGGAAGATTGGATAACTGCCCGGGTTTGTTGAGCTTTGTTGACTTGATATAACGAAGATTATCAAAATACTTTTCTCAGATTTTGGAGCATTGTATATCGCCAACAAGACTCGTACTCCATTTTCATGTAATGTTTGTACAGGACAGTTTTCTTCTTGGAATACTTGAACTAGTTGATCTAAATACGGAACATTCTCTAATATTCTAATGATTTTTTTTTTTTTTTTTAAATTTCGATTTTGTGTCATAGCCACTAAAGGCGTGCAGAAATAAAATGTGCTTTTTATAATGAGGATATTTATAAAAACCTTTGGAAGAGCATTTTTGAGTTTTAGCATTCCATTTGCCAACTTTTTAAAGAACACTTCTTCTTAATGTGCTTGAATACGTCCAATCAAAATGACGAGCAAATCAATATCTTCTCCTACTATGACGGCAGTCCTGTAATGTTCGAATTCTTCAATAGCTGTTTCTACGATAAGAACATCTGCATCATCTCTGACCTGTTTTGTGATATCAACAAATTCTAATTTTCCAATCAACATGTTAATAAAATATTTTTTATTGCATCGATTCGACAAAAATTTCTCTTGGCGAATTGATACGATCATTGTTTCGTCCAAACCAACTTCATTCGATTTTGATAAAGCAGCAGCTCTTAGCTGTCTCATTGCTTTTATGTTTTTGCTATAGTCCGAGTATCTATCAAATACTATCATAGAATCATAATGTTTTCGTAAATATTTTACGTATTTATCTAAAATTATCGAAAAAGTATCGTCTTTGCTCCTTACGAAGCGATGCAGAAGAAACCCACCATCGATAATGTACGTAACATTTTTTTTCATTTAAGTCAAAATCGATATGAGTCATATTGTCATATAATGTCGCTTTCGTGGTATTTCACATATCATAATTATCAAATAAAGCAGATGGATATGGACTTAGTTCCTATTGGAGATATTCTTGAATATTACATTCAAACTGTTTGCTTTCAGTTATTGTTTGGAAGAATAGCAATAGATCCAATTGAAACTCTACAACCTTTAATTTTGACAGATTTGTTGACAATCGAAAGCGATAAAACCTTATCGGATCGTTTTAACCTTATTTCATGAAATTTTAAACCAGTTATCTTTACCAATGATTCTAATCCAATTTCATGGGCTTTGTGACAATTAATTTGATCATTCCCAACCATTACAGAAGCTAAATATACCAATTGTTGCGTATTTAGAAAGAGATTATGAAGTGTTAACCATTCAACTAGCTCACTTACATCAGTATTATCTCTTTTTACTCTTGAATCCTTAGCATTAACGTGTTGTTCAGTAGAGTTTATAAAAACGGTATAAAACTTCTCCATCTCCTCACAAATTGTATTTGTAGCGTATATAGCAAACGCACATCTACATAAAACACTTTCTTGCGTACTTCGACCGCGAGATACTCCCTCTTCTGTCTTCATAGATTTCATTAGACTCTCTGTTTGATAACCATATCTGTCCATGTACCAGAATTAAATTTCTCTGTTCGTTTCACGGTAGAGAATCCATTTTAAAAGTTCTTAAAAGTCTGTCCATTCATTGTATTTTAGAAATCGATCATATCTTGAAGATATAAATGAACAGACTTCGCATACAAAAAATGACTACTAGCATGAAAATACAGCAGCATTCTTCGTACAGCATTAAGATGTTTTTTGAAAAGTCCCAGTCTTTCAGCGCGAATGAAGTCGAGTGCTATTGATACCATTTCGAAATATTGCACCCATAATTGTGCTGTAGGACATCGAGCTTTTAATTCATTCAGTTTATTCTGAAATGGATCAATAAATAAGTTTGAGCTTCCTACACACTCTTCAACACCTTCATAGGAAACATTTCGGCAATTGATTTATTCAGTTAATTCATTTAACACACAATATTCAATCTTAAAATGTCTTCGAAGATCACGACGAAATCACGTCTGTGACCTTAATTTCGGATAGGAGTATACTCCCGCAAAATGACTGTTTAAAATTAAATGTAAATATATTTTATTGATTTAAAAATCTGTGTTTTATCCATCTATGGCTGCTAAACGAACACAAGCTACGGCACGCACATACAACATATTCATCAATTTCAGAGAATCAAGAGATGTCCAAACTGCTAAAATGCTTCCCGGCAGAGCGAAGGGTACACTTATAATTTATTTATTTTAATGGAAAATGTGATCAAACTTTTGATAAAAAATGATCTATCTCAAAAAAAATCATTGAACAAGTTAGAAAAACTTGAAATAATTTCTTCGGATTTTGATAAAGCGGATGCTTTACTACCTTTTGATTAATCTGAAACGGAAAGATTTAATTAAAAATATTACCAAACCAAAGCCAAGCTTCAGAATAATTTAGAAAATTTATCTGTTAAAACAGATGCATATAATGCTATTTATGGTGTTTTTGAAAATGTCTCAAATATGAAATATAACAGTTTTAAGTAACCAAGAATAAATTTTGAGCGTTTTTCTGGTGAATAAAAAGTTTGGCTTTCATTTAAAGATTTATATGTTGTATCTTTATAAGATGTATCATTAGTGCAGATAATATGAGTTGGTAAAATATTCAATAATTTCAGTATTTTAGAGATGTATTGCTGTTAAAACCAGCAAATATAATCAAGCATATTCCCATTCATGAAATTCTTACACCGAGGCTAGGGAAAAATTATTAGCTCGTTATGGTAAAAAGAAACAAATCATTTTTTCACTTATTAAAATATTCATGAAACAATGTTCTTTTAATGATACTGAGACTAGAACTTACGCAACATTGCTGATTTTTTCCGACGAAGTGATAAGAAGCCTCAAATCCATTGATACTAAGGCAGAGTCTAGAGATGTAAGGTTAATTTCAATGTTATTACAAAAGGTTGATACTAAACGCATTAAGAACGGGCACAATTCTCAAATATATATATATAATACTGATTTTCTTACATTTGAAGCATTTATAGAAATATTAAATGACACATGTACATACTTAGTAGTTTATAGCAAAAATATTACTTATGACAAATTTACATTAATAAATTGAAATTTAATAATGGTTTTAAATGCTCTTGTTGTAAAATTAATCATATCGTATTCAAATTTAAAGAATTGTATGTTAAAGAACGTAGACAAGTTGTTAAAAAGAATTATGTATGAATCGTTAATGAAACGCTCACTCATTGCAATTCTACTTCTACAAGTCATTTTTGTAAGAAAAAACATCATTCACTATTACATGAGAATAATTTGAAAAATTATTTCACATCTACAAATAAATCTCATCATGATGAAGGTCAAAACCAGACAGGAAATATTTCTTTAGCAAATCAAAACAAAAAAGTGGTAGCTTCCGTGAATTGTATACAAACGTATTTTTCTTTATCGCCTACTGTAAGCCTTAATATTAAAAATATCTTTGGGGAGAACTGTCAAGTTCGAATTATGACGATAGCGGCAGTAAATCAACATTTATTTCTGAAACTTTTGGGCATTAAAAAATAAATAAAATATAGTTTAAAAAAACTAAAAAGCACGCTTTTATGATTTATCGAACTAAAATGTAAAAATTAATTCTTAATGTAAGAATAAAATGATTAACAAAAAAATTAATGTCATTAGGGTAAAAGCGTGGGGGGGGGAGGGCTTTGTACTACATTTTTACACTAACTCAGCATTTCGGAATAAAA
>BMAO01030352.1:0-23345 GCA_019973975.1 Trichonephila clavata
GTTGTGATCAAAAATTCAATCAATTTCAGTAATTAGTTCATTTGAATTTTAGGATATATCTATATATATATAAATGGATGTTTTGTATGTATAAACTCGCTTCACTCCAACACCGTTCAACCGATCACTATGAAAATCAGCATGTATATGTATTTTTTTGGTTGAAGAAGGATTTGTGTTATCCTCTTTGTTGCAGCTCAGGTGGCATACAGAAAAGAAACTTTTGTTCAGTTCAATCAATCGTCAAGTTTCCAAAAATGATGTCAACTTGGCTCTATCACCAACATTTAGCTATGTTTCCATTGAATCGCCATTATAATGTAAGAAATGGCGTTGCTATCGAATACTATAATTTTAACATAAAATAAGTACAACAGAAAGTCATATTAACGTATTACACATCCAGATTTAAATTATTTACACTATTTTAAGCGTCCATTACACAAATTTGTAACAATGTGTTACTTTTGATGAATAGAGATTTGAGGAAGGTGTTTTCACAAAATCGACCCACAAAAGAGTTACGGGGCGTTATAAATAAAAATATCATTTTTATCAGCTATTAAACCTTTAGACTTTTGAATTTAACAAACATGGTTTTTTGTAAAACTATGATATGCAAAAAGCTTTTTTTTAATTAATTTGCAATTCACGTAAAATTAACTCATTAAAAGCTTATTTATCCTTCAATCTGTATTGTTTAATTTTTCAATTCACCCGTGCGAAGAACGGGTATACCCACTATTGTTGCATAAAGCACCATCTGTTGGTCATTTTTTATACTTCTTTGGTTTCAAAAACCCCATGTCATTTCAAGCATGTGTGTCAAAGTTTAACTTGACTCAAGACTTAAGGACTCTTTGGTCACGTGGTATTCTTAAGATACAAATAAACGGCATAAACTTTCTCAGTTTAATTTGGTTTAATTCACTCCGCACTGTGAAGGAATAGGAAGGCTGAAGGCAACTGACTTCGTAATTTTGAACCATTGACGAGTGAAGAGGACGATATCTGAGTTGGCACCCACCTTTCCGAACTTCCCCACCATGCCTTGACAAATTTAACAAAAAGACTAACTTTGTTAGTTGTTTGACCCTTACATTTACTAATTATCATTACACTACTTTTTCTTGCTAAGAAAATGCAAGAATTTTTAGAAAACATATCACAGAATATTTTCAATCTTAAGTGATTCGGCCACAGAAGCAATGTTACTATTTTTTTCTTTTTCTTGATTTTATTAGTTTCTCCAATTTTGAAACTTTCAAGATGTGAATACGAAGTCATAAATTTGTTCCGAAATAGCTTTAAAAATTTCATTTTCCTTTAAATGAAACCCAGGAGTAGAAATCCAAAATGGGGTACAACTTGTAATTGTTAAAGGAAATATTGTTGAATCATTAACAACGGATAAATTAAATGGATATAATCTGAAATATTTTGTTTATTGTTGTTTCCGACTTTTTCCCCTTCATGATATTTATATCACTAAACACTGTCTAGTTGTAGAATAGAGAAAGATAAAAGTTTCATAATGAACAATAATTGTTTATAAAATATAAATAAACAAAAACTTACAAGAATTTCTAAAATTGGAAAAAACAAAATGTAGCTTCAAATATAGATCACCACCGTATGAAATGAGTTAAGCGTAATGCTTACTTTAATTAATGTAAAATCTTATTCCTTTGATAATGACAAGTCAATTCAGAAAACTCTGAAGGTTTTTTTAACAATTACTACAATTAATATTTCACAACGTTTCATTTATTTTTGACATCTGAATATTTAAACATTAAATTATTTTTCTAATTTAATAAAATATAAAGTTTATTTATTTTATTTATTCAACGTCCATGCTTGGATTCTTGACCATTTGAAGCCGAGCCTCCCAGTACCCAGTTTCCAGGCCAAGCCAATGAAAGTATATCCCAAAAAGTTATGTTCGATGGTTAGGCGAAAGCGGGTAACAGCCTCGGCTTTCTCCATCTGCCTCGGGATGGAACTCACAGTGGCTAGGGTTTCCCATGCTTTTCCAAGGGTCTTGTTTTTTATGTAATGACTGTAAATTTGTCAATGTATGTGGATATAATGCTCTTTGCTCTTCTGAGGGTCAAGGGCACTTCCAATTGAAACGACTCGGTTCCCTGATTGGCTTTCGGTGGGCTTTGTCATTGTTGGAGATTCCAACAGGACTTGGGGCCTATTGTAAGGCTACAGTGCACCCCCATATAAAGTAGCCCCGCCATTTTAGTTCGGCACTGAATTGAGTTAAGGCAGTCAGTTGGTGTATTACTGCTTAAGACTGAATTTGCAGCTTGGGAGTCGATGAAGAAGACACCATTTGCAGGATCTAGGCCAGCAGCTAACAATTGCGTTGTAACTTCACAGACAGCTAAGACCCCCAGCATCGTAATTGATGGCGTTAGTTCCCACGGCCAATGAGTCCTCAAACAGCCGGCAGAACCAATGCGCGCCGGCTCCATTTGCTTCTGGTAGTTATGAACCGTCAGTATAGATATGGAACCTCTCCTTCGCAAGGTATCTGAGTTCTATCTCTTCCAAAGCTCAGGATTTTAGCTCGTCAGGAATGACCTCAACTTTATTAATATCAAGTTAATTAGGTCGAGCCGTTTATATGGAAGGGCAGTTGCGACTGTGGAGTAGAATTGTATAGGAGAACGGTGAGGCTTTATAGCGGCACTAGTATTTCTTCATAAGAGTTCCAATACGTAAGAGAGAAGTTTGAGTCTTGAGACTCTGTGTTGCACCTCTGTACTCGTTCCAGTACCCGCCATTCACTCTTATGCTCTCTCCAAAAATTTAAGATTGAATTTGTCTCTATGACTATCAAGAGGCTCGATATCGGTCTGGAGAGTTGCATTGCTGTTATTGGAGTTGATTTGGCTCCAACAGATATATGTCTAGGGTGCTGTTCTGAACGACGTCGTACTTTTCAAGGTTGGTTGTATTTGCTAGGGTCACAACCTCACAACCATAGTCTTACACTGGATCGAAATAGATTTTATATAATGTGGATAAAACATCCTGGTTGCTCTCCAATTGGTAGCAGTTAGCCGTTCAGGAGATTTAGACGTATATAAAGTAACAGATAGAAATAGAATACAACCAACATTTTCCCATGAAAATGTTTTAGAATTTCAATTAGTAGACAAAACGATTAATGTATAAGAACGATTAATGTATTGTATGAAGTAACAAACAGAAGGATTTTTAGTTGGAATTTGAGATAAGAGTGAAATAAATCCAATTATTCCGATCAATTATTCAACACAAATTTTATACCAATTTTATTTTGCTTAATAAATTGCACTTTAATTAAAGTTAAATTTTTTTTGTAACTTAAATATTTAAGTAAAAGAACTTGAGAACTTCTCATTTAAACATATCGTACAAATAATTATTTCGTCATTTCAATTCTAGAAAATATTACTAAGCTTTTTTACTTTTAATTTTGCCGAATACGAAATATAAAGAGAGTATCGAAAGTATATACAACAACTAAAATAAATTAATTATTTCTCCATGAGGAAGATTTTCTTCCCAGACGTAAAAGCAAAAAGATAATCAAATTAAGTTTTCCGAACTAAGGTAAAAAGAAAATCTTTCTCTCTCTCTCTCAACATGTTCCCCAACCCAACTCAGTATCTACATTTGTTCCAGATAACCATTTATGGGCGGAAGGTTATCATCCATATGAGTTTCTCCCAGAGCTTTCAATATTTTCTTTCCTAAAACCATATGATTTCGCGTTAGGAACACAAGCACAGAAAAAGTATTAAGGATTATCCAGCTTAAAAGTGAATACATATTAGTTTTTCTCTTGTATGTTACTTTATTTACAGCTAATCGAATTATTAAAAAGCTCACAGCAAAAAGCGTTTAAAGTATCTTTAAGAACTACTGTTAGAACATTCGATGGCTTATGGATTCTATTTGAAAACTTATTAGTTCTAGCATGAGTATACTTTCATATTAGGAGAAAGTTTAGCAAAGTAGTATTCCTTAGATTTTTAATGATGGGAAAAACCTAATATTCTTATTGGTAGAAAACTCACATGGGTAATATAGTATAGGAAAAATTTATTTGTACAATTTTTCAATTCGTGTTTCTTCACAAAAGTTTTATAGAATATATATATACTACTTAGTAATAAAATTAAACACCAAATGTTTTTGAATATCCATATTTCCTTTGTCATGAAGCAACATAATTTGAAAACAATAGCTATTCCTTTTATATATATCACACACAGAATCTGCTATTTCTCTTTTAATGAAACTCACTTACTCAAAATATGACCAAATATCGAATTTCTTTACTACCTCATTTTAATTACGCGACAGTTCTAATTATGTGTACAAAAATTCGTAGCTCTAGCTACATTCCAGATATTAACCTTTTTTAACAGAGTGTGTCGACGCGAAAACCGAAATTAGAACAATTTACGTCTACATTTATCTTTATCATTTATTTCGTTGACCTTTAAGACTTAAAATGGCTTTTTTGGAGGTTTTTATTTTTCAACATAACCATGTTTAAATTCTAAGGATTTTTTCCTTGGTGTTCAATATATAGTTTTGGAATTTTTTTTTGTTGCTTTGTGTAATATGTTTGATGATTCGCTTAAGTCGAGGTATTACTGTACTGCAATCATTGGTGAAATTAAGAAGTTTATATATGGAAGAAGAAGCTTATTATGGTTTATATCGTTAGCCATATACGTGATTGTTTGATGACTGGGTGATTGATTACTTTGAATTAACATTTTACTAGAATCAGCAAAGTGTATATTTGCAAAAGACTACACTATTTTGAATCGCGTTAAGATTCGAAATAGATTTCTTATCAGCGTCGCATTTTAAAGCAAGCGAAGTCTATTAGCAGCAGACCTCGTAATTTTGAACCTTGGTCAAATGATGTGAACAACCCCCGAGATGACACCTCACCCTCGAAACTTCCAAATCACGGGGATTTTAGGCCTTTGAGAGGGCGTAGTAGCCTAGTAGTCATGGTAACGGACTCGTGATCGGCATATCATGAGTTCTTGCCTTGTACCGCTGAAAACCCGCCCTGCAAAGGAGGCTGATGCACTTTAAATATGTCGAGGCTCAAACGTCCACCCGTTCTTGTGGTGTGGAAGCTAAGAGAGGGGGTACCAGAGCTCACGTGTCATCCTCGTCATCTTGACCATGGTTCACAATGAGAGGTCCGTCGCTAAAAGCCCTAGAGTAGCTGATTAGTGCGATTTTAATATTCACTTACTCACTCCTTTGATGACTTTGAGCCACGACATATTTAACATGCATCAATTCGTCTACATAAGGGGTGTCAAACTCTCGGCCCACAACGAGTATTTTTGCGGCCCAGTCAATCTATTGGCCATTTAATAATATATAATACAATATCAAAGTTTCTCCCTTGATAGGACAGATAGTAGCAGAAGGATGTACATGTCGTGTTAAGTGTCAGGACGTACATGTCGAATTTTTTCGTTCTTTAATTTATTTTAATGTATTGCTCGAAATAAACTTACGTTTCCTTGAATTTTGATTTTCTTTTAAAGTTAAACCTTGTTTATTTGGCCCAAGTCAGTCTTCGAATTTGATATCCTTGCTCTGCAGGGAGAGTTATCAATGGAACCAAGCTTCGAACTCATGATATGTCGCCCACGAATTTCTGACCATGATCACTCTGTTACTGCGGCTATAACACTGAATTGCTTGGAAGATATTAGGATTGAGCTAGAGCTGAGTTTTCACTCTTTAAATTAATGCAATGCCAACATGAGAATTTTGAGCAAGATTCATTGAAACTGTATCCGTCCCACTATACCATGGTGTATGGTGAGGGTCTTCAACCCTCTTTCACGCTCCATTGCCAAATTAATAAATTTACATTGATCCACGCGCCAAACGGCTGTCAAAATAATATTGTAGTCAGGAAATTTATATATAAAAGGGAGGTTTGTTTTATAAGACTAGAACTGATTCTAAGGGAAGAGGTGGTGTTTACAGATGTTCATGTAGTATATCGTTTTCAAAAAAGTTAAATGGAGAAATCGAATAAAAATACTTTGTAGAATCCATCTTTTTTCCGAAAATTTCTGAGATTTTATGCATTTGAAATTATTTAGAAAACAGTGAAATATTTGAAAAATTCGTCTTTTTTAGAAATTTTTTCCTCAAATGAATATCAAACTTATCAGTGAATTGTTTTAAATATCAATAATGACAGAAAAAAATTGCTTTTTTCGACAAATGGCAGACAAAGCAATTTTTTTTATAAATTGTTTCAAATTCAAATGAAGGGCATCTAAAGTGCCTTCAGCGGGTCATTCGTAGCCTGTCGGCAAAGGGTTGAAGGCCTTCTGTGTGTGGGAATACTCAAAATCACCACCCATCGTTAATGGTGAAAGGGTATATTCACTAGTCAATCAAATGTTTTTCAATTTTATCACAAGTTAAATCTTCACGTTTCAAGTAATTAATTCTCAGAATTTATTAACTTTTATGTGTTTAAATTTACTAAAAAGTATATGCGGGGTTTAATTTAATGTCTTGAAATCGGAACTGCTTCTTTAAGTAAAAATAAATCAGAAAAATATAATAGAATCAGAAAAAAGCTCTTAAATTCATGGAAAAGAAAGAGTAAAGTCTTATGAGTCGTAATGAAACACTCAAAAAATCATTTAATATCTAGCACGTTCTAATTAAGAAATCGAAATTATCACGTACAACTTTTCAAAAAGTAAAAACAAATAAAGATGCTTGATATAAAATTTAAAAATGCACTGCTTTTAATTGAAGGGAGGCTATAATAAGCTGCTTATTATTATGAAAAAAGGGGTAATTTAGTTTTTTAATCATATATATGAACAAAAAGGTGTATATTCGTAATAGAATAAATGCTTTGATTTGTTCTTTGTTGAATTAAAAAAGGGATATTTAGCAATTTTCAGTTAAAAAATCCAAAATTCTTGAATTCATGTCCGTAATATTAATAAATTTTATTATTTTTGATTCATGAAATAATGTTCTATAATAATTCATTTAAATTTTAATCTATTCATGATAATTTTTTTAAAATCCCTCATTTCTTTTTTCTTTTTGGAAAAAGTGCATGCATGAAAATAAAGAAGTAATTAACATGATTAATTGAAAATAGTATCGAATCCCTTAAATTCTTTACTTTTTCCACAACAATAGTGTCAGGAACTTGACAGAACAAAATTAAGTTTAGATAATATTTATTTCACAAAGCCGATTAATTTATAACTTTCAATTACTATTAGAAAAAAACCCAACTGTCTTATAATTAACTGTTTTTTCCGTATGTCAATTAAACTTTCAGAGGAAAAGGTCTTTTTTTAAACAACGAAAACATTTTTATATTGCTTAAACAAGAAATATAATAGAATAACAACAATTACAACTTACTTCATTATTGATATTATTTTCAATGTTCTTTCACAATTTTTAAGTGATATTACTTGAAGGTATATTTTTATTTTCTGGGCTTTTTACATACAAAATCTTTACGTTTTTTTTATAAGGGTTGGATTATTTCAATACAATTAGGAAAAAACAGCAAATATCAAATTTGCCAGTTAATTCCATGAGAAATAAAGTTTTTTTTCAAACTTAAAACTGAAACTGCTGTTCGATTGTTTTTAATTTATTATTTGCAATTTGATAACTTTTATAAGATTTTAAATCCATACATTTTTTAAATTTCTTAAAACTTTATAAATTGTTTATTTCATTTAATACATCTTCTGATAAATAATTTCTCTTCTTTTTTTCATTTGGATAATTATATTAGTTTTGGTTTACGTTTACTTTTCTCCAATATCATATATTTAGTGTTAAAAAACTCTTTCTGATTTGAGTGAATATTTCTGTTTTTAATGAAATTCAGTCAAATCATCAACTTTAACTATCCATATAAAAACCCCTTTTCATATGACATTCGTTTTTATTGGCACGCGGCACACACACACATTTTGGACTCGCAGCACACATTTGGCTCGCAGCACACTTTTGGCACTCTACACTACTTTACAAATTTGTATATTTTTGAGTGGATTGCAGTTGATATTTGACAAACATACTTCATAATTATGGAATTACTAAAAAACAGTCTGACAGATAAATGTATTTTGTAAATTATTGGAAATCATCGATAGAAAAATTTCATTGCTTGAAGAGATAAAATTGCGTGCACTCTGCTTTCCACTTTCGGTTCTACATATCTATGTAGACAAATCTTTTCTCATATGAAAAGTATTTTAAGTCCACATAAAAGCTGTTTAACAGCTGAACGTTCAGAATCGTATTAAATTGAAAGTCAGACATAATACCCCTGGTATTGCGATATGAAGAAGAGCGCTGCAAAGACAAAGTTCGTCTTAAAATATTAATTTTTTTCATTTAACAATATTGAAGAAGAACATTTATATTGAATGCTGTTTATTTCTATTATAATAAATAAGCTTAAAAAATGCATAATATATGTACAATTTTAATTTTTTACAATTCATGTGGAAGGAATAGTATTTTATGTCGTTTATTTTTATGTTAATAAATAACTTTAAATGATGCAAAATTAATATATAATAAATCTGTAAATCTATATTATTGAACTCTATTCTCTAACTTTGCATGCATTATCGCGGGTATCGAATTGTTTCAAATATGTCCTACTGAGTGACACGCTGAATCTTATTGGTAGATTGGTTTGGCTCGCCACAGCTAAAAAGTAACCAACCCCTGGTATATAGTGTGATTTAAGTTCTAAAGGATCTCGTCCAGATATTTCACAGTAGGCTTATGTAAGTCAGTGTAAGCACTCAAACCATGGTTTGTTTCCCATACATTATAAGTATTTTTTTCAAAGATGTTATACTAACAAATTGATTATACTGACAAACTTCTTAATCCATTGTGTGCGTGGCATATCTTGTAAGCGCTGTGTGTTTACAAAGTTTGCATGCTGTGTCCGGCATGATTTGGTATTTGTTGAAGTTTTAAAATGTTAATAATTCTGGTTAACGATTAGTCGCATGGATTCATGGTTAATCTTCAGTTCATTAGCTTTCATGCGCACAATTAATTGACGATCTTCAGTGATTAATTTCCTCACTTTCTCAACGTTTTCGTCACTGGCGGATGTCGCCAGTCTTGCGTTACGTGGTTTTCAGAAACACTTTTCCCTTGCTTTTCGAAAGTGGGCGAATCACTCGTGCACACACTTTATGAACAGTGTTTGATCTTCATAAACACGTACCAGCATCGCATGTTACTTTTGGTATCTTGCTAATCTTAAAACAAAACTTTAAACTGATCTTTTGTTTGTTCATTTTCCTGTTCTCAGTTAAGAACCAATGTACTAAACAAGTATTTTGTAAAACAAGTCTTACACGAAACACAAATGAGTCTCCACTGAACAACGGGAGGGGGGGGGGCACATGGTCAACACCTGCTGCTATGAATGCGCAGCGTTTTGTTTCGCCAGTGTTATTAGATCAACCGTTCTGACTTCATTCACCGAACTTTATTGCCAGAGGTTGTATTACATAACCCCCATTAAAAATAATAAGGTTCGATGAAACTTAAATTTTCTTTGTTTGAGTTGAACTTAAATTTCTCGTATGGTGGGATGCGGAAAATAGAAAAGTGCGAAATCAATTTGTTCCTTGATAATGGCTCAAAATTAGAAGCTCGACGTCATTTGCTCTTACGTCCCTCAAGCGAAACGTTTAGTAATTTTTTTCTTCATGAAATGGTCAATATGGATTTATAATCAGTTATTAAATGCATAGATTCCAAATTAAATAAAAATTATGATGAAGGACTCAATTAGAGTTATACTATGTATTCTAGTAAGATTTGCAATTCATCAGTGTTTTCTTTCTAATAATTAGATAAATTTAGGGTAAAAAAAAATTCTGAAAATAAAACAATATACAAAAAGGAAAAAAGAATTCTCATAAATATGCATCTAGAATATTTAGCTCCACTATACAAAGTGATGCAGAAAACTTTTGATCTCATGGAAAGTAAAAAACGAAAATCTAGTAAAAAAACTATTTTATGGGTGAATAAATGATTATCTAGAACGCGCGTGAGATACAAGGCATAGATTCTAACTTGGGTTGGTAAACAAGAATTTTCTTTATTCCGCAAACTTTACATCGCGCTTCTTAAGAAAATATTATTTCTTAACGCATTACCTGTCATTTGCATGGAGATAGAAAAGAGAACTACCTTGTTTTAAATTAAAAATTGCTTGGATGGTGAAAATTGGATGTATAAAGAGACAAAGTCACAGTTTGCCACTTAAAGCCACCTAAAACAGGATACAAGTATTATTTTATAAGTGTTAGAAAATTGGAATTTTTTCAAAGATGGTTCTTTCTTATGACACGATATATTGAAGTAATTTTACTTTCTTTTATTCTAAAATATAAATCATAGCAAGAGAAAATTTCAATAGCAAAAAATTGCATATAATTGATTAAGCTCTGTATTATCTATACAAATGCGTGAAAAGGCGACGAATACTTGAGAGATTACTTATGATTTCAATCTCAATATATGTTAAAAATGCATGATAGCATTTATAACCAGTAGTCTTTTCCATATGTAACAGATAAAAGAAATAAACATATTAAATTTTACATAATTTAATTTAAGTTTAGTTCTTTTATTACAAATATACCTGAATAATTCTGAATTTAATTTTTAATGGATTTGATTTCAATTTACATCTCACTATGAAACAACGCGACAAAATCTTGGCTATTGGCGACGGACTTCGTAATTTTCAAACGTAGTCAAGTAAAGGACGACACTAGAGCTGGCATCGCTTCTTCAACTCCACTCCACCAAGAGAGGTTTTTGAGCCTCATTTGGTTTAACTGCATCAGCCTCTCTACACGGTGGCACAGGATTACGAATATACGATTGGACAACGCGGGCCATGAGTTCGTGACCACTTAGTTATCATGGCAACAGACAATTTCTTAAAATATTCCTCATTAGTATCAAGAACATACTACAGAAGGAAAATAGCTACAGATATCATATAAGAATCACAGAGTTAAAACTAGGGTTTGCAGCTCCGGGATCCAAGGATTAAAATAACTAATCCCGGGATTTAATTTTTGTCTGGATTATATTTTGAAATATTTTTCAAAGTATTGTGAATCTGGTGTTACATTTAATGTATCTTATTTTCCTTTTTTGTACTGTATACGTTTAATGCCAGTTTTCTTACGTGTTGAACTTGAAGGCTTCGAGGCGGGTGTGTATGTACAACCGTGAAATTTGGATGTTTTCTCTTATTTTCTTTTGTAACTCTCCCATCTCGAGTGGGGTCAGAAAACGGTCATTTCTTCCACCCTCAGGATGTCTGAAGTCCGCTAACTTGAAGGGGATATGAATTTTTGGAAGATATCTAGTAGGGGTTTCAACCCCGGGATCCCGGTGTTTTTTCCAATTTCGAAATCCCGGGATTTAATTTTTGTCTAAATTATGTTTAAAACTTTTTTTCTCATAAAAATTTTCTAAGAATTTAATTCTTCAAAAATTTATATTTTGTTTATGAAATATGTACGTAGAATTTTTTTGTACAATTATAAGTGCTTTGGGTAATATATATATATATATATATATATTATATATATATATATATTATATATATGTGTGTGTGTGTGTGTGTACAGCTCTCATTTCTCGTATGGGAGAATGTCGCACAGATCTTGGCTCACTGCAATGTTTACACAATAATATAAGCAGCATCTCAAGAATATATTTTGTCACAGTTCCTTCTTCAATTCAATGCCGTTAATTAATAGAGTACCTGCTTGGAAGACTTGAGACACTTCAAATCCTATTGCATAACTAACAGCTCATGCAACTGGATCTTCAATTTCAAATGAGGTAACACTTGAAATTGATTCAATAACTGGATCAGTTTATATACAAAAACCGTTAAGTGTGGCAGAAGAACTAGATAAAGTTATCAAAGAGGTATTTGCACTAATGCAGTCTATTAGATTTAAAACACTGTCATCAAAAATTCAAAAAGAAATGTCTCTTGTTTTGAAAATGGAGGGAGACGTGGTGACTACCTGAAAAGAGCGTACTCCTATTTAATGACGATAATACCTACTAGTAAAAATCCGAAAGTGCATGTTCTTCGGTAGGACAATTTGTAACAAAAATAAGAAGCCGTTTCAACCATGAAAGGCTGGAGGAGCTGTGTTTTTATAAGCTTATTTACAGAAACACAAATGAAGAAATGCTTTTTTTAAACTTCATTTTGTACTATTTTTATTTTTTTTTATGATGAATTAATTTTTTTATTTGTTTCATTAAAATAATATTAAATCAATTTTTAATTATATCTTCAATTTTATTATGCAATTTCAACCATGCTAATATGTAAGTACCCTAATCCAGGATTTGGATAATGTAATCTCGAAATCCCGGGATTGAAAATATCACACGGGATTGCAAACCCTAGTCAAAACTTAATGTAACCCATGTCTAAAATATATAAGCACAAATATCTTTAGAGAAAGAGCACAATGTAAAGTTAAAGGTATTAAAATGTAAGGGAAATTAGTGTACTCGCAAGGATCTGAAATTTTTAAGATATGCGCAGACGAGAAGTTACGAAAAAATTTAACGGTATAATTTGAAAATATAAAGCATTTTGACCCAGAAGATAATTTTTTACTTTTGCATCAAGTTGTGCTTAGCGTAGAACAAATTTTAGACAGAAGAGAAAATGGAGTTGATGCGAGAACATTATCGTGCAAAATGTTCTATGAATTTAAAGCGAAATTAAGTCAAGACGAATGCGTTCAACGGCTTCAGTTAGCATTTGGTGATGAATCTCCATGCCATGCTACAATATTCAAATGGTTTAAAGAATTTTTCAGAGGTCTCAATTCTCTTCAGGATGAAGAACACACAGGAAGGTCGCGCGCGGTCGGCAGTAATCCCGGATAATGTGTCTATAATACGAAAAATGCTAATGGATGCTTATCGCTGACCTACCAAATGATACAGAAGGAACTTAACATTGGATCTGCAGCCATACACAAAATTATTCATGAAGAATTACAAATGAAAAAAAAAGTTTGCTGTTGGGTTCCCTATAACCTAAATGAGCTACAAAAAGAGGAGCCTGTCAAAATTAGTAAAGAAACCTTTAAACTGCTAAACGATGAGGACCACCACATCATTTCTAAAACTGTAACGAATGAGGAAACATACATGCTGTTTTGTGACGTTCTACAACGTCAAGAAAGCAAAATATGTGTCTTTGAAGATGATTCCAAGCCGATAATGATGAAAAGACAACGAGCAAGGCAAAAAGTAAAGCATGCCGTTTTCTTCAGAAGCACGGGATTGGTTAAAGACATCAAGTTGGAAGGACAGAAGACAGTAACAGCAACAGCAAACTGGTATACCAATAAATGTCTTCCAGAAATTCTCCAAGAAGGGAATGTTAGGTGACTAATGCTTCGCCATGACAGTGCATCTTCCCATACATCCGGAGTAACAGTTGAGTTTCTTAAACAAAAACAAATTAAAGTGATAGAAGATCCACCTTATTCTCCGGATCTAGTTATGTGTGTTGGTTATTTTTTAATCTAAAAAAGGACTTATGCGAACGTTGTTTTCATTTAAAAGAAGAGATTGATGTGGCTATAAATGAATTTTTTCGTCAGTTCCAAGAAATGAATGGTTTCAGGCATTTAATCTGTAGAAAATTTATCTAGAAAAATACATTGATGCTGGAGGAGACTAATTTGAACACCCCTAAAATTTTATAAGCATAGCTTTAAAACCTAGGTGTATCTCAAAAATTTCAGAATGACCCTCGTATATGCGATAACATGAACTCAAAAACAAATGCACCAACATTAATAAATAAAACAACAATTAACAAGATGAAGTCAGAGAAAATTCTAGAAAAATTGAGCAAAAAATTATTTCCGAAGAAAATTAATTGACCAGCAATTTATAACAAGAAAAGGAAAGATAAAAGTAAAGCTGAGTAATTGACTTGAAAAATAACACAGATAGTTAAAAAAGATTTAAAAAGTAGGAAGAATTAATTAATCACCCTAGATAATAAGAGTTACAACTTCTTAAAAGAATAACAGGGAACGCAACAAAAATTTCTGTATAAATAACAGTTTAAAGATATGCGAACAATGAGATAAATGAATTAAAAAAGAACAATGATGTTGTTATTGCGAAATTATCCTAAGAAATATTTGAAAAATTTTCAAAGATGCATTTAAACTTATTTACCTGTTTCGATCGATTGCTTAATTGATTGATTGATTTCAACATCGCACTTTAAAGCGTAACGAGAATTATTGGCTATGAACTCGTAATTCCGAACGACAATCAATTGCCGAGGACAACCCCTGAGTTTGCTTTCTGCTCTCCAAATTTCCACACTAGGTTAATTTGATGATTTTTGGTCTCTGTAGTGATTTAAATTGCACTATCCCTTCTAAATGTATGTCGGGTCTTTAGTGGTATCCACGGATCAAATCCACGACTTGACCGGAACAATTCCAGCCATGTGCTCGAAACCATGACTAATGGGCATTCCCGGGGGTGTTTACCTGTTTTGAATAAAATTTTCCTGTACTATAAAAACTAAAAATGTGTAGGTCAAAAGGTTCCCGGAATAAACCATGAGGGCCAAAGCCTATTGTGCTTATTTCAGTATGCGTGACCTTCGATCCTGAAGTTCATGAGCAGATGTGCCGGTCAAGTGGCCAGTCTGACGCGAAACCCCCAGTGTTAAGTTCCCAAGCAAACTTGGTACTCATTTATCGACCCACTGAAGAAATGAAAGCCTGAGTCGACCTTGTCCAGCTCGGGGCAAGGTCCTGTGCCTCGGACCTGTGGTGTGGAAGCTCGATGCACTACCACTCAGCCACTGGACTTCACTGAATAGGTCAACTACAAATTGTTAAAAAATGGAACAATATTTTAATCTTACTTGTCTTCAAGGTACTGCCCTCCTGCATCCACATACTTGTTTAAGCGTTCGTATACCTATTCAAGGAACTCCTGGAATCGTCACATTTTGCATCACATCGTCTGAATCCACAAAACGATGTCCCTTCAATTTCATTTCCAGCCATGGAGGCAAGTAAAAATACTTTGGTGCTGGAACGAAGAGTTTAGGAAGAATATTTGAATATTGCCATGTGAAATCTCAAGTTCAGAGACAATAGCATCAATGGTTATTTGTCCGCAAAAAATAACATCGAACGCGCTCAATATTCTCATTTGTGGCAGAAGCAGACGGTCATTTCCATGTTCGTGTGTGCACGAAAACGCTTATGCCACTCGTACACAGACGGTTTTTTCATTACATCGTTTCTGTATGCTTTCTTTCGCATTCCTAGCGTCTCTCAGGTGATTTCTCGAGCGAAACACAGAATTTGAGATGTTCACACGCTTTTCCAAAGATGACATAGCAAAATTCGACGAAAGAAAAATTCGCTTTATGAGAGAAGATCTGCAGCTAATGCCAACAATACTGGAAATTAATTCCACATGGCTGTGTGTTTTCCTGATTAGTGCTGCCAACCCCCGAAACGCCACTAATCCGGTCTAACAGTTAGCCACTCTGACTGCTGTGCCGTAGGACCTAGGTTCATATCCCGGAGATGGATGTTTGAAAATGTATAGTGCCTTCGTGGCATGGGAGTACTCTAAAAAGCCGTCGAACTGCAAGTCCTACTGTGAAGTTGTTGTAAAGGAAAGAGAGGCGAGAGGTGAGTGTAAAGGGAAGATAAGTGAGAGGTGGGTGTAATAGAAAGAGAGTTGAGTGAGTGAGTGAGAGAATATTAACGTCGCACTGATTAGCAACATGAGGGGTTTGGGTGACGGTCCGCGTAATTTTGAACCATGGTCAAGTGACGCGGACGACACCTGAGCTGGCACCCCCTCTCCTAACTACCACACCACACCAACGGGAGGACGTTTGAGCTCTCGACAGATTTAATGTGCATCGCTCCCCTACACGGCGGATATTTTAGTGGTAATAGGATCGAACTCATGACACGCTAGCCATGATCCGATGCCTAGACCACTCGGCTACCGTGGCCGCGAAAGAGAGGTGAGAAGTGGGTGTAAAGTGTGTGTGTGGAAGAGATGTGAGAGATGGGCGTAAAGGGAAGAGAGGTGAGAGGCGGATGTAAAAGGGGGAAGATAGGTGAGAGATGGATATTCACTCAAAATTGGGGCCGAAACGTGCCAAACGTACTGTCACCTGCATGTTGCTCAAGACTATGGCTAACAACAGTCGTACAATCTAGCCCTTTACCATGATGAATTTCCTGAGCCTTGAACCGGCACATGTCAATCAGGTGGCATTAGTAACAAAAATTATCCCCGAAACAGATATTTCCCCTCCAACGAACACCTGCGTGAGTGTAGGGGACCATCCAGGGAACTTTTTCACTCCAGTAGTATTCCAATAGAAATGAAGGACGATGTCTTAAAATTTACTGTACAAAAAAAAAAAGTTTCAAGCACTTCTTTCAAAAGTTTGAAAATTGAATTATTTGGTTTTGAATTCTTTTTTTTTTATGTGACTTTGTTGAACTTCATGCAGGAGAAATCTGATTGAAGGATCGATTGTTGTAAACTATTTGATAAACTCTAGTATAAAGAAAATAATTCGATATACTTTTTTAGAATTTTTTCACGAAAAGCGACAACAAAATATAAAAAAGGGGAAAAATTGTTGGAAGTTTAAAATTTAATAAATTTTCAGTTAAATTTCACAAGTATTTAAAATGGAAATCTAATCGTTAAAATACTATATCTTCTTGTGGAAATTTTATGAATATAGGAAGAATTATGTATCAGAAAATGAAACGCTATCTTTAGGTATCAGTGATACGGAAATTCAAAATATAGCATTTAATCTTTTCCAACTGACTTTTTTGCTGGATATAATAAAAAAAAAGTAGTAAAGACATAATCCCAGTTTCATTTCCTTTTCCTGCGTATTTTCTCTTTATCTTTGACACCTCTTTTCGGCATCCAGATTTATATGTCTCTTTTCCTTACGATGAGGCTCTAAACACACTAAAGACGATTTATTTGAAGTTGAAAGAGAGGAAAGTAAACAAAATATTTTCGTTTGAGTGATGCTGAAAACGAGATTTAGGTACAGAAGCGTATTTTTCATTCCTGGGAAGAGCAAATATTATCTAAGGTCCTAAATCAGTAATTCTACTTTATTTTAAAGAACAATATATGCAGACCTTTAAAGTAACGGTCACTGGCATAAAAACTCATCATCGAAGTGATTAAAAATATAAAAAGTAAATTGCTTCAAATTTATTGTAAAATAACAATATTTAGAGAACAACAAACCACGTCAAAAATTTATCTTAGTTTGTGAAAGGGAGGATATTGAGGTATTTACAAAATTAACTTTTTTGAAATTGTAAGTATTCTTTTAAAAAACATCATTTAAAATTTCAAAAATATATGTAGAAACATAACGTAAAAAGAAATAAATTCGGAAAAGTGTATCACATATAATATTAAATATTGTATGTTGAAGAAATACAGAATACACACACGTGAAGGGATTGCAATACCGATATACAGAATACCGGTACTTTGAGCCATTCGTACAATTTTGTAATACCGGTATTCACAAATTTAAATACCGTTTTTTTCGATATTTACTAAAATTTTTTAAAATTGTCTCCACTATATGTCCACGGACCGTCAACATAAAGGAAAATAGTATACATTTTTGTTTTTATATCTCCCTAACGGGTGAAATTAATTAGACTGTAAATATAAAGTTGCATCGTACAATCAAGAGGAGCTATAAAATAAATAGAGTCATCTAAGGAGACGGGCCAAAACTACAGCTCAGAGTGATACTGCACACACACGCAGTAGTCTGATATTCAAAACAAGGTTGTAGTGTGAGGAAAGGCATAATATTTCTATATATTTTAAATTGGTGAGTTGCTATTCACATTATATTTGCATATCATACAGTACAATTGATGGATTTGTTTTTTAAGATCCCATTTAAAAATTGAATAGTGACTTTTACCCTTTTTGTGATTTAAATAAATGAGATGTTCCTTTTTTTCGTGATTTTTATATACTTACAATTTATAAATTACAAATGAGTTTTTGAGATATTTACTCTCTTTAATAAAACGCTGGTAAATAAAACAAAGAAACACCTGTGTTTTCTTTCATTTTCTAAAATGTCTACTACTGGTATTAAAACCGGTTTCCCGGTATTAAGATATAAAAAATACTGAATACCGGTATTGAACTTTTCGCCCGATATTACAATCCCTACACACGTATGTAAGAGATCAGAAATCATTTTGTATAATCATGGAAAGTGCCTAGCAACTATAAATTGATAAAATATTAGTTTAAATTTGTAACTTCACTTATTTACCACTTAACTACTTGTTAGAAACTTTGGAAACTTCATCACAAGTAAAATTTTAAATCAACACAATTCATTATTATTTTTTCTCTCAGAAAATCAGAAATATAACATATTAAATAATATATAGGGACAAATATTTTAAACTGTTTAGTACTAGTTACTTCGTGTTAACCGATGTTTCGAAGCATTTTCGCGTTAAACGTATTCCATTGTATATAAATAACTATAATTCTGCTCAGTGTTCATTCCTTTAAGAAAAGTAATGCAATTCACTAATCAATCTTTTCTTTATATTCCCCACAAAAGCAAAATTATGTATGAATCAAACTGGAAAAAACCAATCACCGTTTCACCATTTTACCAGTTTGAAAGGCAATGATTTTGGAAGCACACATATTAATATTTACACTCAAACAATTTAACTGAATCTGAGACTGATGTAAACAGAATGTAAAAAGAAGCAATGTGTCTCGAGAGGTTATGATTAGCAGTGATAAACTTCGCTTGACTTAATACCTTCTCCATGCCAACTCAATCTGACTTTCTACCAGAGGCATCTACCGGTGTTCATAGCAACTAAACCACTTTCAACACTGACTTACTAATCTTCCCATACAATTGGCATGACTTCTTACTACTTTTTCCTATGAAAATCTCAAAATCGTTTTTTTTTTTACTTACTACCTTTTCCATGTCAGTTCCTCAATTATATTTATGAATGACTTTTTTCATTTACAAGTGATTTTTTTCATTAAAAATTATCTGATGTCTTCTTCAATGAATCTATAAATTCGAATACAATGTGAACGGAAAAATAAAAATAATAATTCAATTACTGTTAGAAACGTAAAATTGAAACTAGTGATTTCTTTCAAGTTATTAATAGCGATTATTTTTCTTTTTTAAAAGAAATAATTAAAAGCATAATTTTTCTATAAAATTTGTTAATTTCTTTTTTATCTCTTTCGAAAAGATATGATTATTTTGTGAGGGAAAAAGAGAATCATATAATTTTACTCTCAGATTAAATAATTATTCATTCAATAAACTGAATACGATGTTAACAAATATTGCACTCTTGTTACTCTCTCCTTAAAATAATATTCAATGTGTAGCAATTGTTTTTATTTAATTAAAAAAAAAATTTCAGAGATCTGGTCGTTAGTGATAGCAAAATTTTTTTGAAGAATAAAGTTGCAAGAAATTAAAAATGTAAAGAAAAGTTAGCAAAAATAACACAAATAAATTGATATTGCTCGTAAATTTTTCTTTCTCCTGCAAAAAAAAAAAAAAAAAAAAAAAAAAAAGTTAACTGGCTTTTATTTTTATTATTTATTTATTTATTTTAGGGAAGACATAGCTCACTTATTCTAAGTGTAATAATGTGCTCTGAATACATTATATGAACAAGAAAATGAGTTTTAAATACTTCATTGGCTTTTAAAACATTTATTGAGTAGAAAAATATTTTCTAAGAATAAGTATCAATATATCTATAGATAAGAGGAATTTTTTAAAATACCTGAAAGTGATTAACTTAACAAATATTATACACCAAAAATGAAACAGTTTAAATGAACTCACAAATATGATAAACACAAAATTTTTTTTAAGGGTACTGAAACTGCTTCTCAACACTTATAAAATAATGGGAATTACGTCATTAAAAAGTAATATAAAAAATTAAAGCCAATTCCTACTTAGGTCAACAAAGAAAATTTTTATTTTAGTTAATAAAATATAATTAATGAATTAATATTTGAAAAAACTGAATAACAACATCCACTACAAGTTTTAAAAAAGTATTTAAAGCCGCACAAGAAAAAATTCGTTAGAAAAACTTACTAGCGCCATTTATTACAGCTAATTCTAATATTGTCAGAAGTAACGCAAAATAAATTTAAAATTAAAAATAAAATTTAATTAATGAATTAATGAATTAACCAAGTGCCATCCACTACAAGTTTTAAGAAATGTATTTGAAGTTCAAATGCATTTTCAATATTAATTCATTAATTAAATTCATTTTTTAATTATATATATATATAGGGAGAATGTGAACTATATTAGTAGGGATTGGAAAACAAGTTTTCTTTTTTCGTACTTTAGAAAAAATTAATTTTTTAACAAAGAAGTAATTATAAAAAATTTAATATATTACTATATTAAATCATTTAATAAGCGTTCTATTCGAAAAGGTTTACATATTATTTTATTCAAATGAAATGCACACACATATTTAAAGTATTCTTTTTTATATATTTATATATTTTATTTTATGAGAAATCATTAAATTTTTCCTTCTTTCCTTTCTCAATGGCACGACAGCCCAGAGTAAGCTTTGACCTTCCTAAGATTTCCATTCAAGGCTGTGATATTTTTAACTGACTTTTCCACTTTCTGACAATTGTTTTCATGGCAATTGATCCACCGGAGTCTTGGTCTTACTCTTTTACGTGTACCATATGGTCTAGCCATAAATTTCTCTTTTTCAATGCCTTCTATTAGTTCACTTTCTCTCCCTATATATATATATATATATATATATATATATATATATATATATAACCAAAAGTTAAGCATAAATCCAAAATGCGAAAAACATGGAGTAAATATTCGTAAAATTATTCCAAATTTCTTGCGGATATTAGTTGGGTGAAGAAGAAACATTGGGTTTATGCAAATCTTATCAGTCGACTACGTCCCCCGAAACACCGGCGCATGTCGGAACTCGGAGAATCCGATTCACGCAGCATAGGCAGTTCAGTCAAGTTTCGTGCAACTGCTGTGCGAAGGAACGTTGTTAACCATCAACCAAGGTGAATGATGGCACGAAGACGCCAATTGGACAGGTTTACGAAAGGAAGAATCGTTGGAATGCTGGAATCCTCACGATCACAAACCGGAGTGTCTCGAATTCTAAATGTGGACCAGTCTGTGATCTCAAACTGTGGCAGAGGTTTCAAAGAACGGGAGATGTTACCCGACAACCCGTATCAGGTGGACCAAGAGTCACACCCCTCGCCAAACCGATATCTGGTAATAAGTGCGCGACGTCAGAGGGGCAGTACTGCCAGAGCACTGGGTTCGGCGCTCACAGTCGCCACTGGAATACGAATTTCGAGACAAACTGTTTACAGGAGACTCAATCATGCTGGCCTGTATGCCAGAAAACCAGCAGTTTGCATTCCCCTCACGTCTGCGCATAAACGCGCTCGTTTGAACTGGAGTTTGAAATATCTACATTGGGTGATATTTCAAACAATGTGATGTTCAGTGACGAGTCCCGGTTTAGACTGAGTAGTGATTCTTGGCAGGTAACGATATGGAGAGAACGTGGAACACATTTTGAACCAAGAAACATAACGGAAAGTCATCATTTTCCATCAAGGGGAGTAATGGTATAGGCAGGCATCATGATAGACGACCGCACAGACCTCCATTTCTTTGACAAGGGATCTGTGACTGCTCAAAGATGCAGAGACAATGTTCTTGAGCCTTATATTCGCTTGTTTCGAGGTACTGTCGGTCCTGACTTCATATTCATGGATGATAATGCGCCATGTCACCGAGCGGTGCTGATTGATGACTTCCTTGAAACGCAAAACATTCAGCGCATGTCGTGGCCTGTGAACTCCCCTGATTTAAATCCTATCGAGCATGTATGGGATATGCTCGGGAGACAAATTGCAGCCCTTTCGCACCCAACAAGCTCCGTTACCGAACTGAAGACAAGAAGCTTGGAACCGTTTGAGCCCACAACTCATTCATCATCTCATAGCAAGTATGGTAAATCGCTGTGCAGCGTGCCTGGCTGTCAGAGGTGACCACAAGCCTTATTAAACTGCAGCATCAGTATTTTATTAAATGTTTTCTTTCATTTTTTCTTTAAAGTGTGAATCCTCTCTATGCTCAGTTTTCTTTTAAACTGCTACTTTGGATAAAAAAATTAATTATTATCATTCTTTTGATTTGCTTCTTTATTTTATAACCATTTTACACTCGTATATTACGTTTCCCGATATTCTGATTTACAGTTCCTTCTTCATTCACATAATTATCAATTATGCTTAACTTTTGGACACCAGAGAGAGAGAGAGAGAGAGAGAGAGAGAGAGTGTATAGCTATTACTTATGTGTTAGTAAATTATTAAAATTAAAGTTCTAACTGTCACGTCAAGCAATCTATAATATAAAAAGCAACGCACCGACATATTGTTATCCGGATGAAGATGCGTAGATGCGATACACACATATTGAAATCGAACTGCTATCAGTAACATAAGAATTGAAATTTTTTCAGGAGAAAGTTAAGTTACAAGAGAAAAGGTGTAAGAAAATACATTTATCTACCACTAACCTTGAAGCAAGCTATTATTCAGTGGCGCACTGATTCATAAAGTTGATTAATGTCCTCTCTTGAGGGACTACTTGCCATGCATGTTCCAATAGCTAAATTAGATCGGGGGGATCTAGAAACGATCGGAAATGCTTTCTGTTCGGAATGCTTTTCTCTATTAAGGTGGGATCTAACGAACTAAGGCAAGCCGTTGTTTTCCAAGCTTTATGCAGTAGAAGTATAAGCCCGGGAGTCCATGAGATGAAGAGCAACGTTAAAGGGCGTACATTGGCGTCGACATACCTCCGTGGTATACGTGTGTCATGGATGATAAGGAAAGAGGCCCCGTTATCAAATGAAAAGCTTCCATACCATAACTCCTGATTGTTGGCTTGCGGGGCAAACGTCAGTCAGAGAAGTATTCCTCCGCTGTCCTGAACGTCTGTAAAAACTTCTTTGCTAATCTTTGGGACTGAGTTTGAAGAA